>OFHS01001685.1:1655-25700 GCA_900245855.1 Calvadosia cruxmelitensis
TATTATTCTCCATGAATCCAAAAACATGTGAAAAACATGTGAAATGAAAAGCACCATGTGAAAAGCAAGTGAATTTGTAAAAAAGAAAAACCGTAAGAAAGCGCCTTTTTCACATAGTAAGTTATCACTTGGTTTTTCACAAGATTTTCATGTGGATTTCTCACCATTAACAGTTCATAGTTTGTTCGTTCGTGCGTATGATTACGTCATTCATAATATGTAATGTTCGCCATCTGGTATCGTTTTTGCCCAAGGAAAATATTTCTATCGTTTCTAGCACCACAATGCTGACGGTAGAAATGTAGCCTCGTGTTTCCATTTGTCCTATTCCCATAATAAGCCACCTAATTGTAGTATCTAAGCTCAATTTTTTACATAATATTTCAAAAAAATTTGAACTTCCTATTCAGTTTAGATTGCTAATAAGAAAGGATAGCTGTACGTGGAAGACATCTCTCTAGACTTTAGTTTTAGGAATTCCACTGACTTAGCAATGTGACGGGTGCTTGGTGACAGGTGACAGGTTGACCATTGCAGCTGCTGTGATTTTTAAGTAAGTAGCTATCACCAAATCAAGCACCATTGCGACATAACTTATCCTTGGAGATGAGTTTAAACAAGCTTTAGTAATTAATCCTTTCTGCAGTAGGTATGTAAGTGGTTTTGCGGTCATTCTCTTTCATTAGGTTCGATTATTTATGAAAATCCATTCATTTGTGAGAGAAAATGCAGCTAAATATTTCACAAAGAAGTCAGGTTAGTCCAAAATTCTCCATTTAGCTTCTTGAGTGTCATGTTATGCTGTAGCATTTGGCTAAATTGTGGCAATGTATAGATGTCTAAGGCATTAACGCATCAATAAACAATAGCAATACAGACTCTTTCTCTGCCAAATTCATCAGAATGGCGTTTTATAATCATTTTGCCCTTATCACATGCAACATATCAGTCAAAGTAAATCCACGAAAAGAGATGTTAAACTTGCAGTAAGGGACGGTTTAAGATGTTTGGATTATCAATTGGCAACCATGCCAAGATAATGAAAGCACACAAAGTCAACGGCACACTTCAAGTGTTTCATGTTATCAAGAAGTCAAGCCTGTAATAGAATCATTCAATGTAACAGCCACCTGCCTACCTTCAAGACTGATTGGCTAAGAGCTATGATTAGAAACCAGTATCTGCTGTTGTTAGTTTACGTCTTGCAAGTTTTGGAATTGAAATTCACTAAGTTGAAGGAAATTTGAAAAATGTTCTGTTTCAACCCAAACCCTACCAGGGCTACTTTTATTTGACTCCAAAGTTGACAAAGTCGACAATTATAATTTTCTACACAACAATTCTACTGTATTACTGTATATTGATGTTAATATTTATGTAAATTTTGGCTGGTTTCATTTGAATATTTGCAGACAAACAGCATTCAGAGCCATTTCACCCTACATTTGAACATTTTTTGTACTTCCTATTTGCTCCAACCTTGATCTACCGAGACCACTACCCCAGGTGAGATTTTCAAAGCTACCGCTAACTGTCTATATACAGAGTCATGTAGTGTGTACTTTATGGACTTCTAAGGTATGTAGATTGTAGGCCTGGACGAATTAATAGAGGCAAGTACATGTGGTAGGATGTATAATTGTGGCAGATACGACGGATGGTAGCCAGCCCGTCCGAAGGCTCAAGAGTAGCCTACAGATTGCAAGAGAGTGATGTTACGAATGCAAGGCATTTATAGCGTCCGGCGAAGGGTGCTGATTGGCGGTCTGTGCAGGGCCGTTTTAACCAGTAGGCACTCAAAGCACGTGCTTTAGGCCCTCAGTCTAGATAGGCCCTTCTCAATGTCAGTTCAAAACTCACAGTAACAGTATGTTGAGATCTAGTTCAGTGTAGAAATCAGCTGCAGAGTGCTACTGAGTTTGTTTACCCTGATTTGCTGTCTATGTGCGGGGGCAACATCTGTGATATGCCAATGAGCGAGCATTTGAATAATAGTAAGTTTTGGGGTTTTTTGCGGTAATTGTTAAAAAATTAGGCCTCCCTTTGGGTAAATGTGCTTTAGGCCCTCTCACTGCTTAAAACGGCACTGGGTCTGTGTGCTAACCAAATGTTTGATGATGCCGTCACAGTCTCTTGGTGTCCACAAATGCCCATTTCTGATGTTGATGTAGCTCTCAATTACCATCATGCCTTGCTCAATGTCACATTCTTTGAAAGCTCTACAAGTTTGCACATTATATCGGCTACTGTCACGAGCCAAACCAGTTGCATTACACTCAATATTCTACATTTCTATAGCTACCCTAACTGTTATATTGTTTCAACAGAATAGGGGTAGCCAAGTGTATTAATATTGAGTAAGTCTATAAGCTGTGCTTGTTAGATAGTATAATAGGCCAAATTGCTCGAAGGGCCTATTGCCGCCGAAGGTGCTTCTAAAGGGGGCTCCAGGGGGCCTCTCCTGGAAATTTTTAGATTTATGCTTGCCAAATACTGCGTTTCTTGACTCCTGAGTCAATGTATAGTTATGCTATTTCAATCACAGTACGCTAAATTCCCTTTCACATAAAATAAGGAATGCAAAGGAAATTACAGGCACCGTTAAAAGTTTGGAGGGCCTATCACTCTGAAAGGGCTGTAGGCATTGGCCTATTGTGCCTAATGGCTAATCCGGCCCTGTTTGCAACGTTGCTCAGAATCCCCCTACTTACTTTGGTTACGTTTGCTTTCAAAACAGCGTATGTATCATCATATTATCACACATGCCTCCAACCTCTTCTACATTTATACTTTGGTGGAATGTCATCGGGTTTGAGCCTCCATTCTCCTCCATACTTCCTGGTTCATCGCCAGGCGAGTGGCTTCGTTCCACATGAGCAGCCCGATGTCTTGCTCAAGGGTGTCTTCCAATGTGTGATACCTGCCCTGGCTTAGTCGCAGTCACGTCCCCGGTCTATGGTGGAGCAGCAACCCCCTCTCCAGTGGCATACTTGGCCTTTTGAAGATCATATCTGGTTTGATGGAGGCGGGATTGGTGCAAGAGGGTTGTTGCTGATGTCATGTTAGGCCTGGTGCAGTGTTTGAACTCACAATAGTAATAACACTAAGTTATGTAAACTCAACCAGATTGTGATATGGCTGAAAAAAGCATGCAAGTGAGCTAACAATTAGGAACAAATTTAGAGATTGCTGAAGATTGTGTCAAATTGTTGCCTTGCATCATTTGACATTTGAATTATTTCTTTTTGGTGATAATTTGAGTTTATAGTGAACTTCTGCCATTTTATCATTTTGTGTTTTAGGACGCCACACATTCGCTGGAGATTTGTCATTTCAAGCATGTTTGAGGCAGCACTTTCTGTACTGTACTTTTATTATTTATTGGCGAGATTCTGTGTGCCAGCATTCAAGAACACAGGCAAAGAACCAGGCAGTATCAGGTGTGTTCTGCAGCCAATGGTATATAAAAATTGCATCCAACATCCACCTTGCAGACCGCGTGAACAGGTTTTTGCAGACTGGTGACCATTTTCGTTTTTTGTAGCACAACATGTTTATAATTTTTTTAATTATAATGTACTAGTGAGGAAGTGTTGCGAAATTAGTATAAACAGATGTTACTGTGCATTCCTACCTGTCTTAATGATTTCTTGTCTCGACTAACTATCTGTATTATTTTAAACTATACAATGAAACCTGTCTATACCGGTCACCTTTGTGACCTGAGGAAAATGACCTTTATAGACAGGTGGCCTTTCTGTCCAGGTTGATTTCTATAGAATGTGTCATTTTGGGTTATGTAGAGTGGCCTTTATACACAGGTGGCTGCTCTATAGAGGTGGCTGCTGTGATGGTCGAGGTAATGACTAAGGACTGGCTACCAGGTTACCACAGCCGCTAATACAGATTTGACTATACCTGTATTTTACCTGTTTTAAGCGACCACTTGTGCTAGGAGAACACGTTTCCTTGGCCACTTGAGTTGTCACTCAATACGACTCAAGACATACAGTTAATCTTGATTGCTTGTATTGCTCTGTAACTCAGTATGACTTTCGTTGCGTTTGTTAGGACGATGCTGTTGACCTCGTTCAGTTGTATGCTACCGGGAACAATGATCCTCATCCTTATGTTCTATGGTGTGCTTCACTCTTGGCTCAATGGCTTTGCTGAATTGCTGCGGTTCGGAGATCGAATGTTTTACAGAGTAGGCAGCATTACTTACTGATTCCTCGGGTATCTGATACTACTTTCTGCTTTTGTGCTGCACTTCTTGTCATGATTGTTTTGTCTACAGATTTAAGTTTCTTGTTTGCGATTATTATTCTGTCTGTCGGTCTGTCTGGTATCTTTATGTATGTCTGCAATTATGTTTATATGTTGATCTGTCTATCTGTCTGTCTGCCTGCCTGCCTGTCAGTTTGTCTGCCTGACTGACTTACATGTTGATCTGTCTGTCTGTCTGTCTGGCTGTCAGCTTGTCTGCCTGACGGACTGACATGTTGATCTGTTTGACAGGCTGGCTAACGTTCCGTTGATTTGTCTGACTTTCTTTCTGTGCTCTCCATCTCAAACAGGATTGGTGGAACAGTACATCTTATGCTGCGTGGTATCGCAATTGGAACGTGGTTGTCCATGATTGGTTGTTTGCTTACATTTACGAAGAGGCCAAACTGTTGCTAGGGAAGCGAGGCCGCCTACTTGGTGTGACCTTAGTCTTCTTGCTGTCTGCGATTGTTCATGAATACATTTTAATCGTTGCCTTCGGATTCATCTTTCCCGCTCTCTTCATCACTTTCGGAGGTCTTGGACGTGAGTAATTCTACGAATTTGATTCGAGTTTTGCCTTAAAGTAAATTTAGCTTATTTGATTCTTCTCTGCGTAGTGGATAATTACTTATGTTAATTACTTTTTATCCAACAAAGTATTTTACATATCAAACATTTGTTTCATGCATTTTACAAATTATTTACCTTGAATAGGCGAAATATTTCACATGAACTCTCTGCGCAGCGGTTCCAACAATGACCTACCTAGGCTGTATCATTTTCAGTTGATCGTTTTTCCGTTTGTAGTGGCGTTGGTGTTTTTGAAACCAAAAAGCGACAGTAGTCAGTCATCAGCTGCGTGGAACACATTCATGTGGGCGAGTTTAATCGCTGGAAATGGCCTGTTGATGTGCCTGTATAGCCAAGAGTGGTACGCCAATATGAATTGCCCAAGAACTGCGGTAAGTGTAAACACTATAGTATAAACGCTGGCCTTTCATGGTGATCTCTGTATATGTCGTATACAGTTCATAGCTGCAAGGTATCGTGCTTAATTGTGGTCACTTGTCGTAGCATGCTTGCAGAACTCGGTAAACCAAGCTTCATACGCGCCGTCATTGAGTGACTTTTCATAACTCTGTCTCTTTGTACGTAAGATGCAATGTAATTATGTACTCATCTCATAGGTTTTGTATTATGAACATAGGTTGTGTAACGTTTGAAGGTAATAATAAGCCTACTTTTATGTCTGTGTTGTACATCTGATTTGCATAGTGCCATATAAGACTATCGTACAACTGCCAACTACAGATAATTTACCATGTGCCATTGACTTTGGTTTTTGTAGGCGACCTTTTCTGACTTGCTGATTCCTCGCTCATGGAACAGCGACTGCGTGGACTGGAAGTGGGACATAGCATAAGGACTGTATGAAGTCCAGGCTCTACTCAACCAACGCATGAACACTGGACGAAGCAAGACTTTGTTTTGCGTGTATGATTTTTTTTTTTTTGGGGGGGTAGGGAAATAATCATATCCCATTTAAGTTTCAGCTGCTCCTAAGCAACATTTATTACTCACAGACGTCTTCACTTCTTATTTTGATGAAACATCCAACGGTGTAAATGTATTTTATCATCATTGTTAATTATTTTACATACCTTCAGGGTATAATTCGCAGCAATGAATTTGCTTTACATATTTATACATGCTCTTATAAGATCAGAACTCTTATTTATTGCATATGACTCTTTCATATTTACACGCATGCCATTATGTTTAGAATAATTACGCAATCCGTATATCTGATTTGCATAGTGCCATATAAGTGACTTACATAGTATCTACTGTAGACTTGGCTTTTGCTAAGAATACGTTAATGGGATTTCTGTTTGAAAATATTGTTTTAACGTAAATGAATCTGTATTTAATGCTGTAGATGGCGTGTGTTTAAGATATGCACAAAGAATTCGATCTAAATCGTGATGAGGAAGACCTCTTCGAATATTTAACGCTTGTTTACATTACGTTTTACACATGCAGTCTTTCAAAGAAATGTCTTACGAAAGTATGTGCTTCTTTTTATGGATTTTCGTCCCTCGTTTGTTGATGTTGTCAAGAGTGACAGCTGACAACTTATGGTGACTGGTGATTGTCCACGTCGGTGAACTGTTCCGAAGCTTCATGCTTTAATTTACCAAGCACTGTCCAAGGGAATTTTTCAAGGATCAGGACTAAAGCATAGTTCTGGACTAGCTCTGAAGTCCCATATACAGCACATAATTTAGCAATTTAACCCAGACTTCATGTTTAGTCTCGGACTACACTTTAGTTCCGATCCATGAATAAGGCCCCTGGACTAAATCTGACGTCCCATATACAGATTTTAGCAGTTTAGTCAGGACTTCATGTTTAGTCTAGCACTACGCTTGAGTCCAGGTCCATGAATAAGGCCTCTGGTGACTCTTCGCTGCAATAATAGAAAGCACTGCCTCAAACCTTAGGCAAAGAAACTTCTTTTGCCGCGCGGTCTTACTGTTCATGTAATCCAGCGTGGGAATGCAGTAGCAGTTATTGTAGCCCTGAATCGAACAGAGTACCTGGAAGAGATTTTTTAATTATTAGAATGTACAGGGGGTCACTTAATACAAATGCCTCCGATCTACGGCAGAAAGAAAGATATTCCGTATCATTCAAGGGTGTGGTTTCGATTATTGTACGTGAGATGCTTTAGATAACCTGCAGTCGACTGTCACACGCTTGTTGGAATTGACCAAGTGCAGTCCTGACGCATTTTGGGATTTAAGCTACTACAGTCACGTGTTTTTGAGCTGAAATCAACAACTTTGACAGCCAAGAACAATCCTTGAAATTGACCATCACAGAAAAGAGTACGGTTGGACGCGCTTCAAAGAAAGCAATTTTCTTATATTATCGAATAGGGCAGGGGTCAACTATAGCTTGAATCCCAAAATGTATTGAGGTTGCACTTGGTCAATTGAGCCACTCCAACCGAAAGTAGTTCGATCATTGGGTGCACTGCAACATACGGTTTCTATTATAGAGCAAAATTTCTCATTTCAAGGAATATAATTCGTAAAATTAGTAAAATAATACTGGTCCACGTTGTAAGCAACAAAATAATGAGACAAATCTGAACATTGGCATTTTTCCCAAAATCAAATTAATATGAGAAAGTTGATACTTGAAACGAGAAAAAAAATCGTTGTTTCAGAACATTTTTTGTCTGAGTATCGGTTTGTCTCAATCTCGATCGTGAGACTTGAACGGGTGTGGACATGTCGGTGAATTATTGTGTTAGTAATTTTTTAATATTTTTTATTGCATTATTAATGTAACTGAGTCATAGCGATAAGATTTATTAACTTTATGTCCATGTCTGAAAATTGTTTCAATCCACATCTAATAGAAATTAACTATCAATGAAATACCGAGCAAAATGTAATATGCTCGAAAGCAGGCGCAGCTGTTAGCGCGTGCGACGAAAACAGAACCTGTCCCAATCTTAAGTTACACTGTAAATCTGAATTGTGCTTGGCGGATTTCTTCAAAGAAAGATGAGATCGTTATCCCTTACCCAATATAGGACAAAATGAAGACGTAATTGAATTAAATTGAATTATAGTCAATTTATGAATTTGTGAAAAAACAAGCGTCGTAAACATTGGAAGGAAATGATGTGCAGCTATCAGAGGAACAAGCTTTAGCAAAATTAGCACGCTATTGATCGTGAGGGAGTCCTTTCGGTCGATCTGAATAAAATTTTGCTTCTCAACAACAACAATCCTCTTTTTAATTTCTTCGAAAGATAAAACTTATCCGAGAAAGATCACAACAAATTACCAAGAAAACGCGATTGCCAGCATAAACTTCGACTTCCAATCTTCCATTGCCAGCGAAGCGAGGTGGAGTCGAAGATGTTGAAAGTGGTTCGAAGTTCGAAGTAACCTTGATTCAAATTTAATCGCGCTAAAATGACGGTTTGCGCGTGCGCAATCGACTTCCGTAAGTTTATCTTTCTGAAGAAAGTTTACGGTTACCGTAAGAATATCCACTTCGAATTTTAAAACCCGGTCGCGCTTTCTAATTAGTAGTTTTCCTTCGCATTGTTTCATGTATATGTATATTCTACCGTGAACCTGGGAGCATTATTTTGAGTGAACTACTAAGGCCTTCACCGATGACTTATGCAACAGAATGCAAGAGAAGTCTAGTAGAAAACTGAATTTATAGCGAACATGAGCTTGGCGATCCGGCGAGGAACGCGGACAGCGTTCAAGGGATCTCTCAAAACTTCTGAATCTCTGAATTTTGTGATGAAGAAAATAGAGTTTTTAGCCGTTATAATGTATCAACAGAGCACTTGTGTCCATTTTAGACTGTGATTTTAGCTACTGCATATACGGTTCGCTTAGTTTTTGACCTCTGTTGTGTATTATCATTCCACTAACTGGTCCGAGTTGCTATATTGTAGCTTCTGTCTGCGTCGTATGCTGCGCATTGTTTCCCAGCTCAGTTTCAAGGCTCCCAAGAGACTGAAATCGATCATTTCCAACCAATCGAGCGCATCGGTTTGCAAAGGAAAGCACAGCTAGTTCGCGGTGCCCGTTCTACAGCGATAATTTCATCAAACTCCAAGAAAACACAACTTTACCATAGGCGGTTTTTCTAAACAACGACTCCGCTAGATTCAGTGCCAATTTGCATTATTCCACTTAAACCTAGTGACCTTGGTAAGTCTGAATGCTCAACTGTTGTCGATGAAAGGATGTGTCAGTCGTACTGATCTAAATATCCCCAATTCCCCATGCACAGGCAGGCTTGTCGTTGTCATTTCTTTCCATCTTACACATACTGTAGACACGTTTTTACTTTTTACGTGATCAAAAAGCTACATCTTTTAACCAAATCTTCACTGGACACGCCCAAATCCAGCGCTAAGCTAAAAGCCGGCAGATAGAGTTTGCTTTGGATAGAATTAGCAAATAGTTTTTCAAAACATGACTGGACTGTATTGAATGCCCTTTTGACTAGCAGTGTATGATTTTGGCTGCGTTTGCATAGACACCAATGAAATGATTTCATTCGAGTCACGCTACAACTTCATTAGAAGTCTTCTTATCTTAAGTAATATTGAAATAATTATATGTACAAATAATTACGACTACGTTATTCTATGACAATAGACCTCGTTTCGATTCCATCAGCCTCTTGGAGCTGAGTATACGTTCTACTCATTTGAGTAACCTCTCTTTCGTAAGCCCAGCAGTCGTTTAGTCTCTTTCCGAATGGATCTTAATCGCCAATAGAACACCAGAGGATTGACGAATGCATTGGTGAGCACTAACAGTCGCTTCCAATGTAAGAAGTAAGCGGCGAATGGCGTGCGAGCGTAAGCCGGAATGAAAGTCAGACTGTTATGTATGACAGCTGGTGTTGTGCAAAGAAGGAAGGCACACATGGTGACAACAGCCGTGATGGTCATCTTGGAATTTCGATATTTATGGCGATTTAACTGCTGTCCTATCTCCTCGGCTTGCGTGCTTTGCTCCCGTGACAGTTCACGAACAACTGGTTTTACATCTGGCTGATGAAAATGATTGGCATTTTGGTCATCAATTGCAACTATGTTACTGTCATTGACTGTGCTTGACTTCTGATTGGCGCACGATGGTTGATGGCCTGCTTCTTCGTCACTGGATTCATCGGAGGAACATGAAGATTGGTCTCTGCAGTCCTTACTTGGTCCGTGATCTAATATCTCAATCTGAACTGATCCATCATTCGAATGAGAATTCTCTCTGTTCAAATGACGCAGTTCTGAGTTGTCCTCCGTGCTTCCACTGACTTGCGATATCCTCTGACATTGAACTGGCAATATCGCTTGGTGGACCCTCCGTGTCGTGGCTACCTCTGGGTTTTCAGTAGCAATGCAGTGACCGCGCCCTCCAACAATTGTCTCTTCGCTGCTCTCTTCTCTTCTTAATTTTCTCAATAGAATAGCGGGTGATTGTTGACCTCCAAGGCTCCAGTGATCGTCTTGTTTTTCAGAAGTGTTCCTCGCCTTGACTTCATCTAGTACCATCTGAGAGGAATGGCATTGGACATACCTCCGTCGGAGTACCGTCCCATGTTTCCTAGCGACGGCAAACACCACCAATGACGTCACCAGTATCAGAGAATAGTCAAGATAGTCCAACACGATGATAGCGTAAAACACTTCTTTGATCTTAAGCGTATATAATACTGTGCACGGTAGCGAGGCAGTGTAAACCATGGCAACAGCGTATCTTAGCAACGAACGCTTGACTACCCTACTGTACAAGTACGGGTAACAGATAGATGCAAATCTGTCGACGCAAATCAGAAGTATGAGCCAATAGGATACTGTTGTGAGGTAGAAACCAATAGCTGATGCCGGCCTTGAGAGCGGACCATCGTGGTTGTCATGACTGCAATTAACTGTGGCTCTTCGATGCGTCAACAGCTCAGCAGAGTACACTGGCAATGCGGCGAACCCGATGAGAGTGTCCGTGAATGACAATGCAATCAACAAGATGAAGGTGTTGCCCTTTCGCAGACGCCGTCCTTTAACAGCAACAACAACAAACAATGCGTTCAAGAGTCCTGTGGGAAGCGCCAGCATAAATCCCAAAGCCACCACGATCGTGATCTGGACGCCATCGTAATCGACACAGTGAGGTTGTTGCACTGCCAGTGCGTCATGCTGGAATGGAAAGATGTAATGCAATCCATTCAATGACGAGTTGTCTTCCGTGTGATTCAACCCAGGAGCAAAGCTGACCATCGCCACCAGCTACCCTCCTGCCTGCTCGATCGATTCCCCCGTCTATTCTGTCCGTCTTGCGTGAACGTCAATGATTTCGCCATAGACACCAGGGGTGTAACAATCTGCCTCTGTCACGCAGCCAACATCAGCGAATCAACAGTCACGCTGCCTACAGCTGAATGTGAATTGAACCTCCTCCCACGAGGCACCTCGACAAATGCGTCCCAACGGCAGGTGAATTAGCCAACGCTTTTTATTGACAACGACCGGCGTATACAGTGGGCCACGAAGACAGTGTGGCCGTTTTCGCCGGTTGTCTTCAATTCGGTTGCACAGATGTCAACTGACCTGTACTTTGACCATTGTTGAATTTGCTTGCCAAGCCTGACGGTGCCACTGTCTTTATGAGCAGCCGGTGTGTTGACAATCAACTTTCGGAGCTGAGTTACCACGAGGCTGTCACGTTGACTTTAGCTTTGACACCTGCTTGTCAACTTGCTTGCGAAGACGCAAATGAAAAGTTCTCGCCGGCACTGACAGGAATAGAAAATGTCTAATGCGCGTGAAAACGAACAAAGTAGCAACATATGTCAAAAGAAAGAAAGGCAATATATCAAACCTTTTCCAGAAAACGTGTTCTTTTGTTGAGTTACAGCAAATAGTATTTAATCTGCTAATGAGACATAATTGGTTATGAATAACAACGGATTTTCAATCTCGGCAGAATTTTCGGCTCAATTTCAAGGCGGCGAAACATTCACATCTTGTTTGCGAAGTTCTAAAAAGAAATAGGGAGTGTCTCACTCGATAATCGATTAATCTTTGAAGTGTGTGCAATCAAGCAATAACAAACGTTTTAACTTTCTCATTGAAAAGGACAACTTTCCTGGATGAGCAAAACCGTTAGTAATTTTCAGCCCGTGTTGTTAATGTTGTTTTAACTATTTTTCCGTATGAAATATGTTTCTTATTTTTACTCCTGTTAGAGATTCAGTAGTGACATGTCACGTTGTGAAGTCACATTTTCATTTAGGATCATGGTCGCACTGCAAAATGTCTCCTTTCAAAGAATATTACTCTTACATGTAATACAGAGACACTTGTCCATGCCGTAAGCCACAAATTACTAAGTCAAATATGAATCTTCGAATTGTTCTTCCCGACACCAAGTCTCGTTTCAAGAAAGTTGATACAGTCAAACTTGTATTAGTGGCCACTTCTATCGAGCAGCCACCTGTGTGTAAAGGACACTGTTCATAACCCAAAAATGATAGTTTCCGTATAGAAATCAACCTGGACAGAAAGGCCACCTGTCTATGAATATCACTTTCCTCAGGTCCCAATGGTGGCCATTATAGACAGGTTTCACTGTACTTGAAAGAAAAAACCAATTCTTGTCCATAACTTATTTTCTCAGTGCGTGATCTCGTCCTGCATCAAGAAAAGACATTCCCTAGGTGCGGTGTAAGTTTAAAGAGGCCTCTCTGTTAGTTGTCGGCATTTGTGCATTGCGCAACCCAATCGACTATTCAAATATGATATTGTAGCTCCAAGTGACCGTCTATTCCGCGCTGTATGCCATAAATTGCAAAGCCAAAATAATGGCTGATATTGCTATTGTAGCGTACAAAGTATCAGTTACATGAATATATCGCTTGATTTAGGTTGTCTGCTGAATAATCATGATACATTTCTGAACAGAAATTTTCTTGAGTAAACGAATACAGTGGACTTTGCAGTATTATTCATTGCACAGCACAATGCGAGACATTATTCCCTTGCAACAAGCTCCCTACCAGATTATCGTCGTCTTCGCCTGGCAGTGTCACTTGTTATATAAAGCCTGCTCCAGTGGTCACTTGAGAAAAAGCAACCATCTCGATTGAAGCACGAGTAAATAGCGTTAGCATTCACTTACGTATAAGCATTGCGGGGGGTCAAAGGGTGTGAGTGGGTGAGTGGGTGACCAATCCAACCGGATGATTCCCAAGATCGTATTTCCTTTTAGGTGCGGGTGAGAAACGCAAATAAGGGCTACATGGTTGTGCTTTATACAGATTGAACAGGCACGCAAGTATAGTCGAACAGTAGTCAAATGTTTAAAGGCAGATGCTCCTGAATACCTTAGGGATGGTATAACTACCCAGCGACAATAGAAATGGAATGGTTCATAGCTCTGAAGTATCATATTGACTTACGTGCTCGGATTGACGTTTTGCTCCTCATCGGCAATCAATACTACGCTACAACTTGCCTGCGATCTTTGGCATTCCACAAACAATGCGAGAGAACCATTGACCATACGCCATGGATGGAACCCCCTTACAGTCCATGAGATGGTCGCCCAGTACAGGTTTCAACACTTTCTCAAGAGTCGGTGTTCTGAATGCATAAGAGGGCACAACTGACCAACTAATGATTATGAAATCTTGAATTATGTGCTTTTTTGCCAGGTTGTTAGCAGGCCAAGCTTTTTATGTATATGTGTCTTTATTCAACTAAAGTCAAAACAAATAATTCACATACAGCAGCACATATAGCCCTTACGCTTACTTACAGTACAACTGTGTTTTTATCTGTTTTCTTGCTTTTGTCTGACGACAAGAAAAGTTTGAAAATGCCGCGTTGCGTGTCTTTCGGTCTGGCACTTCCTGTGTTGTTTATTCAGCTGAAGTTTGCGCTGCCTACTGATTTTAATCAACTCAAACTGTTCAGAGCTGCTGTGTTATGACAGTGTCGTTTTATAAGTAAAGCAGCGGGTTGAATAAACACTGGCAATTGGGCTGGCTAATTGATCAAACGGAGCAATGACGAAAAGCATGATTTAACTAGCGGTAACGCTATAGAGAGATCCGTCATTCTGTACTTGGAGGCTGAAATACTCAGTTTTGGAATGCCGATAGCCGCAATCGGTCTTCCAAGTAGAACTTTGTACAATGAAACCTGTCTATAATGGTCACCTTTGGGATCTGAGGAAAATGACCTTCATAGACAGGTGGTCTTTCTGTCCAAGTTGATTTCTATAGAAAGTGTCATTTTGTGGTTATGACGAGTGTCCTTTATACACAAGGTGGCTGCTATAGAAGTGCCCGCTAAGACAGGTTTGACTGTATTGCGAGGAACGAGAAATGACTTAAGCAGTACAAACACAGAAATGAGGCAAGAGACATCGAGTGCAAAGAACTAACAACGAGTAGAGTATTTACTCAGAATAACACTACATAAATACAGTACTACTAATTTTAGTTCCTGAATAATGGAATCTAGTGTTATCAGCAACCAACAGTTAGCGGCAGAGCATCTAGGGGGTTTATGGGGAAGTGGATCTAGGGAAACGTTGTGCGCCCGGGAGGAAGCCTTGGAAAAATAATATCCACTATTCTACGTTTTCCTCGTGCAAACTGGAAGATATGCCACCAACAGAATCCAGATAATGTCTTCTATGGTTCAATATAGTTGTATTTATAGGCTCGTTTCTAAATACCGCTATGTGACAGTCATGTATTACGCGTCAGTAAAAGATCATTAGACCTTTTGTTTAAATACCAATTTGGCATAGTTTACGGCAGTTACGTATCTTCGGAAACGAAATTATACCTTGAATTGCATAGTAACATTAACAAATTGTCTAAAAGAGTCCATGCATACATTTTGTAGGCCTACAAGATGCTTCATAGATTCAGCAGTTGCTTTATATTAGTGCGACAGGCAACGGAGCGCGTGCTCATTTTGATTTCGAAGACATCGTTTGACCAACAGCAAGACTAAGGAGTAATTCTGAGCAATTCAGTCAAACGCAACACAACTGCTTCTTCATTGGTTTTCAGTAATGTTGGATGCCTTCCAAATACAACGGATTGAAGTATGATAGTAGTCAGACAGAAGCACTTGTCATTCGTGGTCTGGAAAATACCCTGTTTGTCCTTTATCGGTTTCTACATTGGCCGTTATCGACAAGTTTTTCTACGGTGACCGTTATCGACAGGTTTTCACCATCACGTAACATTATCCCTCTTAAGTAGTTCTTTCTGTTAGTGAAATGCTCTGAATCCGGGTATATGAAGCAAAAAAGACTGCCAGTAGTTCCACTTGATCGTCAAGTGTCAAATCATAAGGGGGAAACAAACACAGCACAGCTGCCTTGTAACCGCTCAAAGCAAACCGAGCATTGCATTGCCCCATACACAGTTGAAACCATAGCAATAATAACCCACAAGGAACACTACAGAAACCAAGGCAATACAGAGAGCGTTTAAAACGCCATAAATAACACAGTTGATATTACTTATCCCGTCAAGCAGATGTGATTCACGATGTCTTATTGAGTTGGCGAGCCACGGTGATGCGTAAGTGAGACGCATAAATTTGTATAATTATATTATATTACATGAACTTCCATCGCATCTTATTGGAAAGCGTATCTGATGATGATTGCAATGGAATTTCCATTAGACGATCAGCGCTCTGCTTTGTCATTAGCCCCATAGTTCACGATGTCTTCAAACAACGGATGATGAAGCTGTCTTGGCCGATGGAGCCTGGTTCTTGCTGCCGAACGACGCGAAGTAATCCGAGGCAAACGAACATACGTCGTCTGGTTTGCGGAGCAGCAGAAATTGGAGGAAATCAGACATAAGGGCTTTTAATTCTGGTTGGTGTCTGACGTACGCGGAGTGGTTGTCGGATAACTCCTTCTGTTGACGGAAACAGAGAATCAAATTGATAACAAGAACGCACGACGGGAAATCTGACGCAAGAAAAGGCTCGGACAATATGGACAGTAGAATTTACTTGCTTTGGTATCTGTACAGTGAAACCTGTCTATAACAGTCACCTTTGGGACCTGATAAAAATGACCTTTATAGACAGGTGGCCTTTCTGTCCAGGTTGATTTCTATAGAAAGTATCATTTTGGGGTTATGAAAAGTGGCCTTCGTACACACGTGGCTGCTCTATAGAGGTTGTCGCTAATTCAGGTGTAACTGTAACTCTTTTAAATACACAAACCCTTGCAGTCTACAGATTAACAGATGTAGTCGAATCTGTTGCACATGCCACCCAAAGGACTCGTACAAAGAGGTATTTTCACACAAGTGGTCGCTTAACACAGGGAACTAGCATTATTTTAATTTTCAAGAGACTACTTCATAGGCAGTCACTAAAACAGGATGGAGTTTTTTACAGCCAAGCAAAACTCTTACATCGATCGTGAAATTACATTATTATGAACAAGTTACAAATGAAATATTTCATTAAAGCGAACAAATCCAGCAAACATAACTGGATAGTATTAGAACACGTTTGGTGAAAACCATCAACGAAGCAGGACTTCAAAACTCAAACTAGGCGTACGAGAAATAGTAGTGACCACAATTGTATTGCAAACTATGGCAAGTTACTAATCACTAAAATGCTGCAAAACGCATAAAAATGAAACCTTACAGAAAGTCAACTCATTTCACTATTGCTAGCTTACAAATAATACACGTACCTTTCGTTCAACAAAATGTGACGTAAGTTCCATATCTTCCTGCCAACGTAACGGCCTCTCTTCAAATTTCAGTTCTTCTATTGTTAAAAAATAAAATCATGGACCAACATTAAAGCCAACTGCAATATCATACTACATTGATAATTAGAACAGGCATGTGCTGTGTACATAAATAAATTAACTGACTTAAGCATAGATCACTGGTCAAATTTGTAAGCAATGTATTGTAAGGTATGTAGGTTGTAGGTGTTGAGAAATGAATACAGTCAAGTAGATTTTGTAGCATATATTATTGTGGCAGATACCGCGAAGGGCAGCCAGCCTGCCTGAAGACTCAAGAGTAAAGATTGCAGGAGAATGATGTTATGAAATACAAGACATTTATAGCAACTGACGGAGGACGCTGATCGGCGGTCTCAGTGCTGATGTGAATGATTGATGAGACCGCCACAGGCATCTGTCTTTGGTAACTAATGAACTCTAGTGGTGTCCACTGTAGACATGTGTGAAAGATCATCTGCGGCCTTATTCATAGACCGGGACTAAAGCCTATTCCGGCACTTGACACTTAGCTGGATCTAAATTACTAAATCTGTACAATAATGGGACTTGAGATTTAGTTCTGGGGCTTATTTATGGACCGAGACTAAACATCTCTTCTGGACTAACTTGCTACAATCTGTATAATTATGAGAAGCGAGATTTAGTCCTGGACTACTGTACTCTGTAGTACCGGTCCATGAATAAGGCCCCTGAACGTACCTTCTCTTTCCTGGTCTACTGGCAGCTGCACGATTTGCATTGAGACAGGCGAGCCCACTGTTGTCCGGTGTGCCATATGACTGAAAACAGAAATAGTTCATTTTGCAATCTTGTCGCTTACATAAAAACATGAGGCTGATTAAAAAGCCAACAAGTATGTAGGCCTACACGACTGCAGGTCTCAGGCCTCTACTGTTCTTATTGTAGAATGGTCTTCTAATGTATTGTAGCCATATTTATATCTCTGCCATGCAAAACGCTATTGCAGCTTGGAATAAATGATGATGATGCTAATAATATGCAAATCAACAAATATTAAAAAAAAAACTTCACTACTCACCCTGTCTCTAAAAAGTATGTTCTCCACACCATGGATGACTTCTTAGCCATGTCCATTTGCTTTTCAACACCAAAAACTGAAACTTTCTCATTTGCCACTGTCAAATGAGTACCGCCATAATTTCGCTGAAAAGAAATAGCTCACATTTAGCACAGACGATTTCAACATGATTTTTATTTTATGTTGTTTCACAGTTGATCAATTATCAGTTATTTTACGATAATTATAATGTACAATTGCTCCACGAAAAAATTTATTGTTTAACTACAGTATAACTCGGTTAATATCACCTCGGATATCATCACCTTTCGATTATTGTCACGGAAAGTGAAATTCCACTGGCCAGTCCCTAAGCTTTTCTTTTATTCTACTCGGTTAATTAATATCACCTCGGCTATTGTCACATCTCGGTTATTATCACGGATTTCCAAAGGATTTTTATCTTTACACTCGCTTATTGTCACTTTTTCTGTGATTTGTTGCCTTGTCTGAATTAATAGGCACCGCAATTGTTGTGAAAGGAAAAGTAGATGAAAAGATTTTTATTGTGTTTGCCTAATTGAGCATCACAAATCCAAGAAAATGAGTCTTATATGGCTTAATTCGCTACGCAATAGCTCTGTTTGATGTTGATACAGAGTTAGCTGTTCTACAGCCCGCTTTTTGCTATTGTTTGAGCCATTCCTGCAAAATTAGAGGCCTGAGTATGAGACTCGGTTATTGTCACGACTCAGATAATATCACGTTTTACAATTTTCCTGAGGGTGTGATATTAACCGAGCTACACCGTAATTGGATTCCAGGATAAAGTGATGCACACACTCAACACTTTATCAAAAATTCAAAAGATTCATAGGAAACAAAATTGGCTTCCAAAACAATATCCGATTATCTGAAATATGAAATACGGTATACCAGAAAATGGAATCCAATTAGCCACATTCAACTGCATTTTGATAACGACGTTTTGAAGTCAAGTCAATAATTTTTCTCAATCAAACAGCACCAAAAGACTTCTTAATACAGTAGCTGGTCCGACTGCATCAAAGCTCTGTAAGACCTACAGAGTCAAATGCTGCTTCTTTTTGTCATGACAGAGCATCTAATAGAGAGTTATGCATCTAACTGGCAGTCTATGATGGTCTGGATTGAGAATTAAGAAATTGGCAATACTCACAAACAGCATCGAACTGATGTCTAGTTGAGAATCCAAGGAAAGAAAGACCGCTTCTTCAGGAACGACCATTGACTGAGCAATCTTTCGTTGCAAGATAATTGAAGCGCCTGGATAAACAAAGGAGATTTCATGAGGGACAAACTCAATTCCAAAAAGATCATCTGGAGATATTTAAATATCACAAGTGCAAGTCAAGAACTATCATTTCATGAAATGATAGGCGCCATGCAAGACTTACCTTCTGAGACAAATCCCGACAGCTCCGCTGCCGAATAGGACTTTTCTGATTCTGAAGTTTGCTACAAGCACAAGAAATAGAACAATTGAGATTTCTGGTAATTTAATCCTGCAATGCAAGGCAAACTTTTCAACTAACTACCAGAGATGCTGTTAAATGTAGAGGTTGATTATTCGACAACTGATGATTCCATTTCACTCAGACCTCTTTGAGTCTTTTGAATCTTATCAGCAGTACATCAATTTAAGACATGCAGCAGCAGAAAGCAACAACCAGGTTATCACGTGTATGCCTTGGAGCAGAATCTTGCAAGGAGCGAACAGCAAGGTTAGTTAATTACCATAATTAGCATTTGAATAAAAACCGTTGAGTTGAAAACAAGATGTAATATCAGCAGAATTTCTTAGCCCCTGTTCTGCTCATAAAACTATTTAAATGAAGCCTTGAAGTCGCTTCATCAATTGCTGATTGGTTGCTTGCAACAGACTAACTATTTGATAGGTTATGTGTTGCTACTTTTCATTTGTTTTGAAAACGTGTATACACGTCAATATCAGCAGAATTTCTGCCAAGATTGGAATCATAAAGAAATAGTTAAGTTTCAAATTGACGTTCAAGGTCATCCTTGTTTAAACAGTCTCCCTATTGATTACATGAAATTAATGGAAACCTACCCCGCCTTGACTGATAATTCGTCGGATAAAATACTGACTAGCCTCTTTTACAAGCAGGGTCTTTTTGTCAAGAGGGCATTTATCAATCTGGAGAGAAAAGCAATTTGAACTCATTGGTTATGATGTACTATAAGAGACTTGCCTAAATCAATCTTGATAGCCAAAGCTATAGCAAATCAGTGACCCACCTTCATAAATTCGTGTTGTGTTTGTTCATAGGTGATTAGGTTTTTGCCTACGTATGCTGCAAAGAAAACAAACAAAATAATTAGCCTGGCTTATGTCTAACTGCGGAAGTGAACAGTAGGTCTACAATTGTGAAATATTCAGGACAGTGAATGTCATATGATGTCTCAAAGATATCCCATCCAGCAGATGCATGATCAGAACTTGATGTTGTCATGACAAATGAACAACACACAATAATGTGTACTTATGAAAAACTTGGCTAATAAATAATTATTCAATAATATGAAATAAAATGAAAGATACATTAACACAGTTTTTATGAAGAACACCAAGGCTCAAACTGCTCACATTTTAGAACAATATACAGTCAAACCTGTATTAACAGCCACCTCTATAGAGCAGCCACCTGTGTATAAAGGCCACTCTTTCTATCCCCAAAGTGACATTTTCTATAGAAATAAACCCGGACAGAAAGGCCACCTGTTCATAAAGGTCAGTTTTCTCACGTCCCGAAGGGATTGTAGACAGGTTTTACTGCAAGAGCAACCCGAGGCAAGATCAAAATGTATTGGGCAGAGTTTCATAGCGTACAGAACTGCGCAGCAGCTGTGCACGAACATGGTACTGTATGACGACACTGTAAGGAAAAATGCACGAAAAAGCCACATGCTGCACAGTATTGGTAAGCTCATTCAACCTGTATTTCACTCTGACGCACATTGAAACAGCCATACGACTAGAGAATCTGACTTTATATTGTAAAATCGCAACAAAAATAAGAAATTAATCAAGAACATTTTGAGCCTGAAATACGTCACAAAATTATTGAGCCTGAGCAAAATGTTACTGGTTCTTATTAAAAAAGTATTAAGCCTACAATCAAGATCCTGCACTCTATTGTGCTGCAACACACAGCTAACACAGCAACTGGCAACAAAAAGTTTGGATAAAAGATCTAGGATTGCATACATGCAGTATTTGCACTTACCAGTTACTGATGTTCCACATGGGACGTTGTCAACCACTCCTTGGCTGTGTGCATGAACTAGGTAACATATCTCTCCACCTCTTACGGTTTCTTCTACACTGACATTCATCTCTCCAATTTCCTGAAAATATAATTAATGGAAAGGTAAAGAGAGCGAACTGAAATAGGGTATGCTTTTGAAAATTGAACAAAACCATAAAAATGTCAACTAATAAAAATCTAGAAATAGATTTGGGGTCCATATTCCATTCAAAGCATATTGTATATTGTACAGATTATCACTGCACTGCAGCTCAAATATCAATGGCTGCTTGACATGCCATTGACTCCACCCAGGGCTTGATTAACCAGGAGGCACAATAGGCACTGTCTAAAACCCTTGCTAGGCAATAGGCCCTTCAAAAGTTTGTGAGCTTATTTATATTAGATTGAAGTTGTAAACATTTTACAGAATCAGTTAGCTGATTGTAAAGTTGTGCTTCTAGTTCTATAAATTGCAACAGCAGTAGTCTCGTCATTGTGCCAATCTCCAACAACAACTTGTTGGCTCCAGTATCCAGATATGCATCATCTGGCAAATACAAACCCCCAAAAATTCCTGGGGAATATACCCCTGATCTGGACCCCATAAGAAAGACGCTCCCATCAAAACGCTAACAGCCTTTGTGGTGTAGTGACCGTAATGTAACTAACGCAGCAGCCAATCACGTTTACTGTCTCACACAGGGGCATCTAAGCCTACAGACCCACTTTCTCTAATCCGGCTCTGACCCCACCCTAGAGACAAATTACAACTACAAAATAACTTGGCCTAATCGGCCATAACTAGCTTTTATGATGGAATTGGACCTACGCCAATAATGTAACACACAAAGTACAAACCTTGCCACATTCTGAAACAGTCACAAGGTTTTCGGTGAACACAGTCTTGCCAAGTTGCTTGAAATCTAAGAACAAAAACGATGCTTTTAAAACTCAAGAAAGTGCTTAGTCCAACAATTCCACGTGTTGGTTATTGAATCATATTTTGTTGTAGAAAAGTATAATGGGGCAACACGGCTCCTCACATGCTTAAAAGGGAGAATTTTTAACTAGTATGTGTGTGGCAAACAGGCAAATTTAGAAAAAATTACGTTTATGAGTATATTCAGCTAAAACTGAGCACCTGCCCACATGAATAAAATTACGCTCGGACACGTTTTCTGGAGAAAGCTGCATATCCATAAAAAAGAAATTGCAGCTGCAAATTGAAGTCGTCAGGCAACCGAAGAAGTACAGTAACGTCTGATGATTGAATGAAATAGCTGACGTACGTAGCAAAATATATACCAAACAATTCTACCAAAACATATTGATCTTGCATGCTGTACGCTCTGAGATCAAATACGCCCTCATAAAATGCATTGTGAGGATGCAACCGAGAACGAAAGCGCTGATATTGCAGGATAAGAAAATGTCGATGGCAATCTGTTGAATGATCGTCAAAATTACAATATTTTGAACTTTGCTTGTCAAGTGCCAAAGTAAAACAGCAACCTTCGTTTCAAATAATGAAATAAGAGAAAGTGTTGTCCACGTATATATTCGCAGTACGGTGAGAAGACGTTGTTACGAGCGCAATGAATACAGTGCCAAAAACCAACAGAAATTAATAGCAGAACGTGTGAAACACCGGCCATGTTTTCTAACAAACCACTTGTCACATGAGAATGAGGAAAACATGAGGCATTTGTATGCAAGAGCAATAAGGGTTTAAGGTTCGATAGGACACGTTAAAGACCCCGGTTCAATCCAAATGTCCTTATAATTCATTGTCATATTGATCACGCTAGATCTTTACAAGTGTATCTCTCCTAAGATTGCGTCCTCAGTGGTCAGCCTACTAGCCTACTCAACGAGATTGACTCGACTGAAGCCGGACACATGTGAACAGAAATAGCAGCTACTGAGCTGGCGTTAACTTACCAAACGATTCTAAGAATTGTATCGCCAATTCGTTAGCCAAGGAACCATCTTTGAGTCCTTTCGACATCTTTGCCAGCCAATGCGCTGGACGAGCGACAGCTGCATGCAACATAAATACAAATTCCTTTTAATTTCGACATGTCGCGGGAAACAGCTCCGAACGGGATTTCGTACGGCAAAAAAGAAAAACAATGAAATGAATAATCACACCCACAATCTTACAGGTTTACGTGAAACGCTTCACTTGATCCTCTCCAACTTTATCTGTCGAAAGAAATTTAACAAACAAAATAATGCTGCTGTCCTATGCCAAACAACAAATACTTCGCTACACATGAAAGATAGGCGGGCTAGTCATTGACGTCAATTGAAAGCTTCCGACTGATTGGTTAAAATTATGCCATCCCCATGACAACGCTACCGGCTCACTGCTTCAGGGATAATCTTGTAAGGTTGTTCTCCTTTGGATTTGTCCTGCGGCACAGCTTTAAACCGGATGTGCGTCATTGGGTCTTCAGCTGCGGAAATGGTATTGTCCTTTGCCCTTTTGAGGTTGCCGAACCACATCGAAATGGCAGTACAGGTAGTATCGCAGATCCTAGGGTGCAATGCCAATATCTGCAGCAAGTGCGTGTCCCGTTCCGGCATTGTGCAAATAGTAGGTGTTTTGTGAAATCTTTCAAACAGCTCTGAACAGTGGGAAATGCCTGGAATCCCACCGAAGTGTAATTGTTCTATCGCCGTCACACAAACACAGTTTCTGCAATTTGTCACAACTAACCTGCCGCAATCTTGCGTCTTGCGTCATGGCAACAGCAGGAAGGGACGCATGTAGCTGTAAACAACAGCAAGAAGTAATTCGAAAGACGTTGGAGTATTCAAGCCGATATTATCATACTAATCAGTACATTCAGTGAAACCGTGAATTTTTTTGCCGGCAAACGCTTCTACAGTGGCTCATGTATTGTGGTGTCGCATTGACCTCACTGGACCCCAGTACTGAACCATGACTGACATACAGAAAGACGAAAAGCGCGCTTTTCCTGTGTTTTGATATGTGATGATTACAACCTATTCAGCAGGTCAAATGATGGTTCAATATCTTCCTGCTGTTGGATTTGCGACTGCCAACTGATCAGGA
>OFHS01001686.1:5537-22801 GCA_900245855.1 Calvadosia cruxmelitensis
ACCCCCGGATGGGATATCGCCTTATGCCGAGACGGGACAGTGAAGTCAACCAATTGAAAACCATTATTTCCATGTTTCTATAAATAAATAAAAAACATGATGTAAGTGATAAAATAATATGCTACCTGAAACTGTTCTGGACCCAGGCCCCTAAATAAATTAGCGCCAAGCCATCGCCACTCATTTAAGGCTACTGGCGTCCATCTACGAAACGGTCTGCACTCGCATATGAAGATTATGCTTTCAGAGTCGGGTTCAAAAAGATGACTAGAAAGTGTTTATCAGTAACATTAACATTTGTTGCTACTAATATTTAAAAAAAAGTTGTACCGTAGTTGCCTTTTTAAATCCAAACATTGTACTGTAATTCCATTTTTGTATCTCCGCCATGAAAAAAGCTATTGCAGTTTATTTTTCGTTTGAGAATACAGTGAAACCTGTCTATTATGGTCACCTTTGGGAACTGAGATATATGACCTTTATAGACAGGTTACCTTTCTGTTCCTGTTCATTTGATGCAATACCGTTCTCTTGCTGCTACTGATACCATGAACCGGAGCTATGTGAAATCCACGTCAAAATCATGTAAAGTAATTAATTGTGTTAATGAATTTTATTGCTCCAGTCCAGTGTATCAGCACAATTTGATTTTTGCCATCCAGCTTTGTATTCTTTTCAATTATTGATGAATAAAGGCATCTCAAGCCGGGACAAAACTTGATATTAATAATCTTCTGATATAAATTGACAATGATTACATTTAACTTGAAAAGCTATAACCATTGTGTTTCAAAGTAAGAATAATCTTAGCTGTGTTTCGGGAACCACAATCAACTAAAGGCCAAAGTAGCAATGTGACGTCATCATTTTTTCTCAGTTTTTGTTACCAACACCTGGTGCCTTATTTATGGACCAGGGGTAAAGAATAGTCCAGGACTAAATCTCAACTCCCATATACAGAGTTTAGTAATTTAGCCCAGACTCAATACCTAGTCCCGGATTACGCTTTAGTCCTGGTCCATGAATAAGGTCCCTGGGAACTGTAGCATAACCTANCTTCGCTACACAGAAAAGTAGTTCGCTACAAGTAGCTAACTACTTGTAGTTCGCTACTTCCACCACTGATAAACTGACAATGATTACATTTAACTTGAAAAAGCTATAACCATTGTGCTACAAAGTAAGAATAATAGCTGTGTTTCGGGAACCACAATCAACTAAAGGCCAAAGTAGCAATGTGACGTCATCATTTTTTCTCAGTTTTTGTTACCAACACCTGGTGCCTTGTTTATGGACCAGGGGTAAAGAATAGTCCAGGACTAAATCTCAACTCCCATATACAGAGTTTAGTAATTTAGCCCAGACTCAATACCTAGTCCCGGACTACGCTTTAGTCCTGGTCCATGAATAAGGTCCCTGGGAACTGTAGCATAACCTATGGCCGCTTCCTATTTTAGGGCGATAATGATTTAATGATAATGATAATTCTTTATTTCTTATATAGGCTATAACTTAATGACACTTACATGTGCAATTAAGTTCCAAACCCTAATATGACGAACTAATTACAACCGGAATGAAATAAAGTTTAAAATAATTAATAAAATAAATAAGTTAAAATACTGTTTACAAATATAAGTCTTTATTTGTTTTTTAAAAATACCAATTGATGTTACGTTTCTTATTGCCACTGGAAGTGTAGGGGTACCCTACAAGGCTATACTTCAATCGTTCGATTTTATCACACGAGTGCCAGATTAGCCTGTCAGCCATAGCTCATGAATTTTACCGTTATAACATATTAACATCACCGTTCTGACAACAACATTGCTCAGGATTTTTCTCCGATCGTCATCGCACGCGAAATGAAATCATAAAATCAGACAAGCGTCTGTATCGTGCCAGCCGCAGCGCATTGCGTTACTGCGAGTTCCGCAACAATGATTCTCATTTATAAATGATAATGCGGTATGAAATTCATTAAAAATTCAATGGAAACAATTTTATTAAATTAGTCTCGAGAGATACAATCTAGATAGTCTAGGTTTCACGTGGCAGGCGTGAGAATCAGTTTAGCGGCCAAAAACAACGTTTTCGCACTTCGCTTCAGAATGAAAATATAAAATAACATTTTCAGATTAATTTACACAGATGTATTACAGATACCACGAGAACAGTCGAAATTATGTGAGGTTACCTCAAAACACCGAGAAATAAGACCAACAATTCAATAGCAAAAGATTGGCGAAATCAAAACAGGAAATATTGTAGCGATCTTGTCGGTATAACTCGTTAATCACGGCACAATAAATCAATGAATTTTCCAACAACCGTACAGGAAGGATCACTTACCACTTCGGGCATAGTTTCGTGAACTGAAACTGAAGGGTTATAATCACATTTCGCGTCCAATTCCACGCTAAGCCATCGCGAGCGAACAAAGCGGCTAAATCTCAATGAACCGGTGACCAAAATAAGAGAAGCGATCAAGCGTGCGATTGATCAACAACACTCGATCACTAGGGTATAATACGCATGCGTAGATTTGAATCTCCCGCTTCAAGCTTCATTGAAGATGATTCAAGTATGTATTGTCTGGAGTCTAGACGATGAAATTGTTATGCATTTACTATACTGTGTAAGATATTCGACATAGTTCTGTTACATGAGAGCTTACAGTTACCGATTGCAGATTTTTCAGCAATTTTTTAAAAATTTTGATTGCGAATTTGGCGCGTAAGGCCGCCTACACATAGACTTCGACGCAAGAATGTTGCTTGCGGCTTGTTTCTGATTTTTGACCTGATAATCTGACTTCTTTTGCGCCTGCTTTGTGAGAAAGCTTAATAAAATATAATGCGATACCATGAATGCTGTTTTCCGAAGAAATCTGTCGAAGCAGCTTGCTCTCTCTTTTTGAAGAAAAATGCTGCAAAGCAAGGTTCCATATGGTTCTATTTAGCTAACATGTACTGTGTCAGCTTACGAGTTTATTTGCCAGTTGGATTTCACAGAAATGCAAAGAAGTTTCCTTGAGGACTGCAAGCATGTAGAGTTACTTATTGTTCTGGTCAGTGACTGGTCTGTTGTTAACTGGTTGCTGGTCGTTCTCCACTTCTCCCTCGATCAGTTGATTTTTGAGTTCCTGAAATCATCACCCTTGAGAAAAGATATTCCGCGTATATGTGCCTATGCCGACAAGTTTCAAACAACGAAAGGAAGCGCCACCAAATGCTAAAAAGACATGGAAAGGGCAAGGTGATAAAGTTTGGAGCTTTTACTAACATTTCAACAAACCTCCTCATTCGCTTCTTTGTCTCCATAAGCTGTCACAATAACACAAGGAATGTCAGACTTTGAAAGCAATTCTTTCCCATTGACAAATTCGCTCATATCCTTTATTCTTTCTAGAAGGTTCTCAGACAAATAGAATATCCTGTTTTCCTATTGAATGAAAGCTGCTCACGTTGATAATCCCTGTCATTTAGCAGAAAAATTCAAATCAAAACATCTGTGTAAAAATTTGAAATATTTGATCCTTTTGTTGACCGACCACAGTACACGTGTTCAAAATGTAAACTTTGTCAACAATGAGTGAGGGAAATGGTTTGAATTTCATGGTTTGTTTTGGTTACACAAGGCATCCCTGGTCAAAATCCTTGAACCCGAACTTGACCTTCTGCTACTTCATCAACGCCGGGCATCAACGTCATTCGAAGCACTTGCAAGGTTAATCATAATCAAGTTTTTTTTATCAAGAGCTGTGAATTTTATCTGTTCAACATCATGTAAGAATGTCTCATACAATTTAAACAATTTCCCTAGAATCGAGAACTAGGTAAAAGTAATTTATAAATATTTACAATAATCCATATATATTTCATTGAACATGCAATTTACCTAGTTACCGTTTTACCAATTTACCAAGAGATTGGTTGTCTATCATTTTAGCTTCTATTTGACCTCCCGAGGTCGTGATTTTGGGATTAGGTTTGCGATGTACGGTATTCCACATTATAAAACAGTAATATTAAAAAGGGACGGAGATAAAATCCATATAGATTGCTTGATATAATCGATCCTTTTCGAGAAGTATCGTATTCCGGTCTTCTGCTGATATTTGTCTTATATTCAAGCAAAATGCCCAAAGCTAAAAAGATGAAGCATTATACTGTATATGGATGCCTTGGATGTCATTTCTCGACGCGGTCTCTTGCATTTGAGACGATGGATTCAGTTGGGAAATCATCAAGACAATTTAACAGAGCTTGGAAATCGTTTAAAGGAACGACCGAAGAGGCAAAGACTTCCACCCCTTTGCCGCATGTTAAAGCAATTTTTGTAGATAGTAAACGTGATTTGAACTTTTAATTATTATATTAGTACAGTATGTAACGATCTCTTCGTCTTTTATTTAGACTTGTATCTAAACTAATTATCTGTTAGACCAACATCAAACGATGAAGATTACCAGAAACAGCAAGCACTGTTATGTAGCGCCAGCGGTCTATTCGCTCTGGAAGGATCTGGGTTGAAATTCCAAGGCAGAGAAATAGAGGTGTGTAGTAGCCTCCCGAACAGATCATACGCATTGAAGTTAATGTTATGAATAGTACAGAGAACACTGAAGGCAGTCACCCTTTCTGTTATTATGAACCTCCTAGATTTGCCGGAGACGACACTGAAAGACAAGAACGAGTTGACATAGCTCTCATGGGAGAAAGAGAACTAAAAAGATACTACCTCATTTGGGATTTTACTTGGGAAGTTGGGACGATTAGTTTGTCGCCTCACATATCGACAAGCCATCTGCAACAACCGGTGTTGTAGCATGCGACAACCAATCAAAGTATTTCTGTGGCAGTGGATTAGCATTACCATTGTATTTTATTGTAAGTTATATTATATTGTATTGTATTGCATTTTATCTGTCAGTAAGAAAACTCGTATTCTACTGTGCAAATCAATAATAGAGAATGCAACAGTTACCATTAAATGTACGTTTTACAGAATCCCTAGAGTTCAATTAATCAGAGAAAATGAATAAGTTACAGAAAACTATCCTATCTGTGAGAGAATGCCGTTTGCGCATTATTTGCAGTTACTTTTCCTTTCAAATTAGATGACCAGCCAACAACAATGTCTCTGCACCACCGTGATATATTTAATATTTTAGTATTGCTGAATAATTTTATAAATGGCAATGCATAAATCATCATAGGAGCTGAAACCTGCATGGTTGAGGTAAGTACAGTACTTTTATGCAAATCTGTACAGTTTACAGTATGTACTACTGTAAGTACTTCAGTTCATGATCTCGTTTTGATGATTAAGACCAGCAGCGAGGTCATGGGGGAAAGTTTGCCAAGATGGCAGCCGTTGCAGTTAAACACTTGCACGTTTTAGTTGTAGTTTGAACGAAGAAGTATCTGTTCGTTCTACCCGTGCAGCCATGGATGAGTCTGAACTTGAAGATTCCATTAAAGAAAATACACTTCAGGTTTGCTATATTTGCATGTTATGTCCTAAGGGCCAAACTTGTGCATTGTAGCTAGCCAAGCTAGGTCCTACTCTGACTGAAATTTGAATCCGTCACACCGTCAGAAACTCTCAGACTCAGAGGCCTACGAATTACGATAAGTGATCTCATATTTCCAAACTCCTCAACATTCCACTTGCATTTAACGATTGCAATCTCGCATCATTCGTCTGTTATCGGTTTGAGCCTTGACCTGTTGAAGTTTTGAACTATATAGGCTAACATTGCAGCGTGTTTGTACAGTTTGTTGACAACATTGCAGCGTGTTTGTTAAGTGTTGACCTAGTGAAAAACAGGTGGAATAATCCCAAATTTTCTGAGGCGAAGTACTAGACTTTCTAGACCCAACGAGGCAAGACTGCATCTACCTATCTACCTATTGTGTTTGGTTTTCCACATGTTTTTGTGGGCTACAAACAAGGGCAAATTGACTCAAGCCGAACAGAAACAAAATGACTTAAACAAGGACACAAAGCGAACGACACAAGTTCGACTAACAAAGGGAATACGATAAAGAATAACAGCTGACATCAAGGTTGAAGGTTGACAAGGAGACAGAGAGACGGCCACAGCAAGAGTGACAATTTACAATACGGAGCAACATGCCACCGACACGTCAACCACAATGATAAGACAGTCAATGAACTACATTAAGAACACGAGGGTGTAAACAAAAAACAATAAGACCGAATGAGGTTATCAATGATAATGATATTGATTTATTTCTTATATAGCGCTTTTTACAGCAACAGATCAAAAGCGCTTTACAATTGTAAAATAACAAGTAACGAGCAAGCTCCGAAGCCTAACATACAATGAGCTTATTACAACCTGAATGCAAAATATTTCAAATAATGAATAAACTAAATTAAGCTAAAAATGCTGATTAAAAAGGTAAGTCTTTATTTTAATCTTAAAAATGTCAATTGATGTTATGCTTTTATTGCCATCGGCAGTGAAGTATCAAGAACATTGGCACAACAAAGTCAAAGTTTACAACATCACGTGACCAATTACAATGTGGCATAAAGTCGCACAACAACAAGCAACAAATGATGAATTGCCATGACGACACGCTGACAAAAGAGGCTACAACAGAAACTACATAAACACCTAGTGCTGTCCAAGAAACATTCTAATTCTAATGGGCGTGGCCTACTGCTGTTTATTTAATTTGTAGCGCTATTTCACATTTCAAACAAAAAAAGATGACCTAGTCATAGGGTAGCCTGCTGCAGACAAACTAATTTTTTCAGTAAAATAGTACGTCTGCGCAATTGTGCAAGCTTTCTTGTTCTCCCACTACCAGTTTCTGGGTAGTATGCTGTGATTGGCTAATTCGAACCTATTGTTGTTTCAAAATAATCTCAGTTGATATGGAGACAAGATGGAAACCACATCAGCGTCCTTTTGTCAAAAGTGTTAGCACTTGTAAATCCAACACCTCGTTGATTTTTTCTGCAGACAGATCACGTTAGGCAACAAAGACTGGTTAGGATGCTGATGAAACATTGCTAGGTATCAGCCAATCACAAGGGGCTGTGAATCCAACCAATCACAGCATACTACCCAGAAACTGGTAGTAGGAGAACAAGGAAACTTGCACAACTGTGCAGACGTACTATTTCACCGAAAAATTAGTTTGTCTGCATGCAGGCTAGTCATAGGACTGCTGTTTATCATTTACATATATTGAATAGCTATTGGTTGTTCATGCATTTGAAGGGCATTTTTGTTTATGCTTAGTCCCTTGACAGACTGGAAACCCCACTAAGCTGTCAATGATTTACCTTTTCAGTTGGAGCAAATAGAAACCTTGATGAATATTGCGTCTAACGAAGACAAAGCTGCTCTCGTCGATATGAAGAATGATTTGGATAATCTGATTCAAACTTTGAAAGGTTAGACATGGGTTGTTATTATCTTTATTTGCTTCTGGCTCTCCTTGTTGATCATTCTGTATGACTGGGATCAATGGACAGACACAAGAGTAAAGCTGGGTTGTCAAGCATTTGCGCCACCCTGTTAACCTTGCCAGGTTACTACGTCGACATTGTGGATACTGGCATGAAGCACTTGATGCTGAACAAGCTCAAAGAAGATTTACTGCAGCACTCAGGATTTACTACCCACATGCAAAACCATCTGCAGTCTCGTGTCGCGCTTGTGACCAACCAATGGTAGACCTGTTAGAGATGCATAAACCCAAATCCAAATGCATTTATAGATCGGATGGGACTTGATGATCACGTATCATATATTAGAACATCTGGTCGCTCTCAAATGCACTCAATAATAACTCGTATATTTTTATTATTATTTTAATGTTACTCACGTATTTGATGTAACTTTGTAGATCGACAGCTATGATGAAGGAGACCTCTCTCGTGTAATTTATGAAAGATAGTGAGAGTGAGGGAGTCAATCTTGTGCATTTTGGTATGGAATGACCCCAATTCATCTTACAATGCATTTACATAATTATTTAGTCTATCTTGTTTTCCATGGTCATAACATTTGCTGCCATTGGCTCACTTCCATCCTTCTTCCCATGTGCTGCAAGACACCTGTTTGGTAGTAGTTCCATTAATGTCCTCTGACTTTGAGACCATACAGCAAAACCTGTCTATAATGGTCATCTTTGGACCCGAGGTAAATGACCTTTATAGACAGGTGACCTTTAGAAAGTGTCATTTCAGGATTACGAAGAGTGGCCTTTGTTCATATGTGGCTGCTAGTAAAGGCTTGACTGTATTTGAAAATGTTCCAATAGTGCTGTGCAATAGAGGTGATTGACATTAATCTTTGTTTCAGATAGTCTACTTTCGTTGAAAAAGAGCAACTTGCTTAAAGCTCTGTCATCGTATGGAGATGAACCGCTGCCACCAGATTTTCCTAAGGTATGAAACAGGAAGTCAACACCGGTTGAGGATTGGACCCCTTCAGAAACCCTAGAACCCGTACTTTGGGGCCTTTAGCCAAGGGCCCCCCATTCTCTTCCTAAAATCTCGTTTGATCAATCCCCTAACCTTCCCTGGTTCTAAAGTGAGGTCTATTACAGGAAGCCTTAGCTGCTTGAAGCTAAAGCTGGTCATGTACCATGTTGATTCAAAAATCAATTAGTTAGGTCGATAAAAACCTATTTTGTTTTAATAATGTAATTTATTTTAAGATCATGTGTTAACATGCACAAGTAATTTCCTGAACACGTTTTGTCATGAAATACCTGTTTACCAATTGTTACTAAGGCACATCAATAAGCACTGTAAGTCTTTAGCCTAGCTGAATTCACCTGATTGTCGGCCTATTCTATCGTATATCCTACATTCTTATCTTGAGGATCTTTGAATTTAGTAGATTATAACGTGAACATACAGTGAATATTGTGAGTTGAGAATGTTAAAAGAAAATAAGGAGTTTAACCTTTCTCAGTTTATGATAGACCTATGTATGGACTGTCGTATCAATTTTCTTGTTGTATTAACTTGTCAGGAAACACAATCTCATTCTTCATCTTCTGCTAGCGGACCTTCAGGAGTGGAAGATGTGTTTGGTCTGAAGTGCCGTGTCCCATACACGCAGGTACAGATTAATTACCAAGACGGTTCAATTTGCTCGCCGTGGTTTGTACTGGTATCGTCAAACCTGTATTAGCGGCCACCTCTATAGAGCAGCCACCTGTGCATGAAGACCACTCTTCATAACCTCAAAATGACACTTTCTATAGAAATGAATCTGGACAGAAAGGCCACCTGTTTATAATAATCATTTTTTCAGGTCCCAGAGGTGATCATTATAGACAGGTTTGATGTATCACTGTAGTAAGTAATGTAACAAAGGCCGGTAGGTCTAAGGCGGTGGAGGATTTAAGGCTCTGTATCAAAACACTTTCTGTCTTCCATCTATTGAATTGATGCATCAGACAGTCTTTCTCTGACCAGCGTTGTGGAAATGTTGCTACGTTACTGAACTTCAACAATCCGTTGAGCTCATTCCCCTTCCAATTCAGTTTGGTACAGCTAACCTGTCTATAATGGCCACCTTTAGGACATGAGGAAAATGACCTTTTCTAGACAGGTGACCTTTCTGTACTGGTTGATTTCTATAAAAAGGGTCATTTTGGGGTTATGAAGAGTGGCGTTTATAAAAAGGTGGCTGCTCTATAGAGGTGGCCGCTAATATTGGTTTGACTGTTTAAGATAGTTGACCTCTGCCACACGTGGGACAGCAGATATTGGCCTGGTTGAAGGCACATTTAACCGTACAAGTAGATGTACTCAAAATCAGGGATCGTTCTTGGCTGTTGAAAACTTTCGATTTGTAGCACAGTCATACGTGGTAGAGATTTAGGTTTATTTTCCATTTTTTTCGCTCCTCACTATCTACAGTTTGGCGATAACAATGATGTTTATTTGTTTTGATCACAATTGTGTTTATTGATATTTCTTTTGTAGCAATGGGGTTCAATGCAGTATCATAATGCCATGATGTTATGCCATGAAAACGATGCTCGCCATCCAGGCCTTCACGACAAGGTGAATCGATTGTAGTAAACTAATAATCAAGCGATGTTTTGTTTGCAAAATTATAGATGGTCAAATTTATTGAGCATGCAAAGTAAAGTGGATTATAACATGTTCCATTAGTGTTTAATGCAATCTAGTTGGCTGAGAGTCATGATTGGAAATCAACAAAACACAAACAGCTGCCATTATTTACGGCTGGCAAATTTTCCATCGTACCTTTCGGGCTTGAATTGAAATTTTAACAAAGTTATCTGATGTTGGTCTAGAGCAACCGCTGTCATTTGCATCACCAGCACTGAAACTCGGGTGGTCGCAACTCGACACTCACACAATGAGGTTGAGATCCCATCGTCAAACCAACGCCAACGGACCCAGCGTTGTATGATGATCACACATAAACTACCTGTGAAGAACCTCTTGAAAACAAAATGTCTGGTTCTCTCTGATTTGTCCATTTCATTTGACTGACTATCTTAATGAGAAAAATAAGCATTTTAGGGAGAATGGTACACCCAGCAAACTCAATCATTTGTTTATTCACCTACAGTCAAACATGTATTAGCAGCCACCTCTACAGTGCAGCCACATGTGTATAAAGGCCGCTCTTCATAACCCCCGAAGTGATACTTTCTATAGAAATCAACCTGGACAGAAAGGCCACCTGTCTATAAAGGTCATTTTTCTTAGGTCCCGAAAGTGACCGTTATGGACAGGTTTCATTGTACTTGTAGATAGCGAAGAGTATTGAGATCAATTATTTAAGATTTAGGTATAGATCATAGTTCATCAATGCCAATTTCTAGTGTGCGGTGAAGTTCTGATTTATTTATATTGTTATGTTGGAACTTGTTTTTTATATTCTGAGAAATTTTGTTTTCTCTATTCCAGGTTCGCGTTCTCTTTACTAACCCCACACATTCATCTATGCTTCCTTGCCCTCATTTCATGGAAGGCGATTGTAAATTTGCTGAAGAGCAATGTAGGTGAGAAGAAGAAGCTGTGTTTGTCTCACGAATGTGCTGCTCTGCATTATGTAGCTCAAGTTCTCTATACGGAAAACAAAAGAATCCTCTTGAGGATCGTGACACGTGCTACTGAGTGGCCGCAATTTATTTCGCTCTCAACTGTGATCGCCTAACACAGCCCACCGGACAATGCTCTTGCATCACTACACCATTCGTACGTCACAAACAGCAGTACTACGGAATCGCAATATTTCACAACACACTCACATGTTATCCGCTAACTGCTTTAAATTCTGTATCTACTTTAGCGGTATTTTCTTCTATATTTCTAACAATACAATATCATTCGCAGCTACATGCATAGTTTATTCAATTGTTCCTGAGATAATATAATGCTGTACAGTGAAACCTGTCTAGAAGGGTCACTTTTAGAACCTGAGTAAAATGACCTTTATAGGCAAGTGTCCTTTCTGTGCAGGTTAATTTATATAAAAATGTCATTTGGTGTTATGAAGAGTGGCCTTTATACACAGGTGGCTGCTTTATAGAGGTGACCGCTGATACAGGTTTGACTGTACAATCAAACGTGTTGTAGCAACCACCTGTCTTATGTGGCCACCCCCACACAACGTTTTTGAACTTAGGTTCAGACAATACAGTCTACATATCCCAAGCCATCGCCTGTGTCGAGATACCACTTTTCATAAGTCGCTTCGGCATTCACTTGAAAAAAAGTCGACTGTACTTTTGTATTTTAGGTATTCCCATGGCTTTGTCGTCGAAGTGGATGACATGGAAGAATACAAGGAACCTGACTTCAGGTGAGCGTCTTCAGGCAATCCATGCGATGATAAAATGCTGTTCGGATCTACGTGTGGTCTCGCGATTAGGATGTTCATTTGCCAATCAGGCGTCCCAGGCTCAAATCCCTGCCCAGCGAACTCATTGTATCTTATGTGGAAATTATAATTGAGGGCTCCAAGGAAGTCAATCCATTGGCTTATTGCCGTACCCTCGTTACACAGCAACACATTTACCCCTCTGTCTAACTAGTTTTGTGTAAGTCGTATCTCTTCCTATTGTCCTGTCTATATAGCGTGCCACAATCATTGTTGAACTTATCGTTGTCTCAATGTAGTATTTAATTAAATGGTTGATTGTATTTGCTGTTTAGCACTTTGCATGATGGAGATATGTGCATGGCGAAGCGATCAGATGGAATATGGTACAAAGCCAGCGTGCTGTAAGTGCATTTTTCTCAGGAATATTTTCTTTGCCGATAGCGTCTGGGACATAAAATTGTTGTTGTGGTTACTGTTATTGGCTGTTAAGTTTTTAAATATTGTTGAGCAACAAACACTTTCCTGATTCTGGTGTTGTTCTTACTTATAATAGTACAGCCTTGTCTGATATTGCTGGTTTATGTGGAATGAAATAATGCCATTAACTGGAGGTGGGATGAAGTACAGTATTAGAAATTATCGACTTTACCACCTGTAAAAGCTTCAATATTAAATTTGTTGACTGCTTTTAGACCAGTTTTCACTACGGACGGCGAAGAGAAAATGTAGACAAAGCTGTCATGTAATTTGTTTACATTTTTCCTCCTCGAAAAGAGCAAATCGGAATTTATTGCTTGATGAGTCGAGTCAATGTGCTTTTCCCAAGTTGGTGTTATTGTCCATGCTGTGGATCCATAGAACAAGAGCAGTTCGATGCAAGTGGCAAATAGTTGCATTTATTAAATACGGCCGGGACTCTGTGATTATGATACAATCAGTGCTGGGAAAGTTACTCATGAAAAGTAACTAGTTACTAGTTACAAGTTACTTTTTCCCTACTGAACAAGTTACTTTGGAAAGTTACTTTGGGCCAAAAGTAACTAGTTACAAGTTACTCTGAAATAACAGTAACTAGTTACTAGTTACGCAAAATTTTAAAGGTTACTTTTTCAACGCATTAGACAATTTACTGCAAGTCGCGCATTAATAAACTAGTAGGCAAAATTGGCCGCTGTCGAAATAACTTTTCCTTGTCGAGTTCGAAGGGCAAAGCACTAATAAAGTCAAAAACAAAGAGGGCAGAATTTCAATGTCATTTCAGATCATTTCTAAACAAATTGCGGCCTTTATTCCTCCAACTGTTGTTATTGCTGTAACTTCTACTTTGCTTGACAAAATAGCTAAAAGTTACTTGTTACTCAGCTTGAAAGTATGAACTTACCGTTACAAGTTACTTTTTTTCGAAAGTAACTAGTTACCGTTACAAGTTACTAAAAAAGTAACGATTACTTGTAACTTCGTTACTTGTAACGAAGTTCTTCCCAGCACTGGACACAATGTCTATCCTACAAGTTTGTTAAACATTATCGGGTTATCATGCTTGTGTAAAATCTTATAACTATCAATCCTTTCTCGCTCGTAGTGAGATCGATGGGCATGACATTGTGGTATCGTTCGACACATATGACGAAGAATCACGGTTGACAGCAGAAGATGTTCTTCCGATAGGTATGTGGTATTTTTTTTTAATTTTTGTTGTAACCATAAGCGCATGTCAAGGTGATGGCATGTATAACCTTTCAAGCATTGATTGCTACTGTGGCAGCCTATCTGCTTGTTTCGTCTATGCCAGAGTGGTTAACTATAGAGATGTCCTCTCCGATCTGATCAAAGTGCAACTACGTTGGTCGTCCTCTACTTTGGCAATCAGGTGACTGGTGACGCACATGAGCAATGCTAGTGGGATATGAGACAACCATAGAGCAGGGTGAAGAGAAGCAAGGATGTTTTTGTGTAGGAATACTGACGCCCTGGTGATTTTTGACATGTTCATATAGATCAGTGCTAGACACTAGTACCCTGTTTACACGACAGCATTTTAGGGGATTGCTATCCGGCTAGGATCTACCTGGATAGCTATCCCAAAATTTTGAGTCGTGTAAACAGTCTATCTGGATAGCGATCTGGATATGCTCAATCCACCTCAGGAGGTGAATTGCAATCCGGTTACGCTCCATCCAGATAACAATTCATAATAGCAGCATATCTTTCATTCAAATGTTACTGTGAATGGAATCAAAGACATGTTTGTGAAGCTGTAATTGATAACAGTTTGTTATTATAAGTATTATTTATTATTTAATTACAGTAAAGCAATATGTACATTTTCTAAAAAGAATTGTACTATATATGAGTTAAGCTCATCACCATAGATAAGTTGTTTGGCATTGGTGCTTGGTTTGGTGGGAGCTGCATGGATGAAAAAAAAGAGAGTAAAATTGTCAGATGATGGTTTGTGCAAATGGTACACGGCGCCGAGCTGGTCTGGCGATCTTGAATCATTAAAAAGTCTGTCCAAGAACGTTTTTGTGTTTCCTTGTCCTCTGCGATTGAGAGCTGAGGGACGCCAGGTCAACACTTTGTGGATTGGCTGTGGGCAATAGCATGCATATTGCAGGACATGTCCTGCCAATTTCATTTGTTTCTGGCAGATACGACTATGTTATTATAACATAGTAGAATATTAGTATATTCCTGATTATGTTGCTTCCTTACATCTTTAGTCTTCACTAAAATACATTACTAGCAGTTCTCGCTAGTCTTTTCCTGTTCTTGATTCACAAATTAAATTTCCCCGGAGGGTCTTACCTGAAGGGGAGATGTAGTTCTCCAAACTCCCTCGTAGACTGATATGAGCAATACTAGTGCAGTAATCGTGTGCCAGGGGCCTGGGAACCACAATCCAAAGAAATCCGATCCCCGCCACGTGTTGTTCCTCAGAGTGAGTGGCTGATAGCCAAAACAATGATTATATGATGGCCAGTAAAAGGGCGGGGTGGAATAAGACCTATTCCCCTTGGTAGGGGAGCAGTATTGCTCATATCAGTCTACGAGGGAGTTCGGAGAACAACATCTCCCCTTCAGGTAAGACCCTCCAGGGAAATTTAATTTCTCTTTCACTCCCTCTCCGACTGATATTCACAATACTAGTGCAGATTTCGTAGCAACTGGTCATCAAGCTTGTTTCATACAAAAGAAAGTCTAGAACTCATATAAGAAACTGTCTTATTGTGAGCATTGCTCGCAATAGCATAATTCAATAACAAGAGACGTCATGTTAACTTAATTTACATGACCAGAGGGTTTCCGCGGTTGATGACCCGGTTGTGTTGTCTTCACATGTTCATTTAGGCTGAGCTCCCACGAGCAATCTTTGGCATGGGCATAGTCAAGGTTTAGGCCACGCAATTCGTGTGCCCGCGCGGCAGACGTCGGGGCGAGAAGCAGGGTCGCTTTGTAAGTGAGCACTCTCAGCGAGAGTGTCTCAAGTGGCTCAAGCGTCTCTAGCACAGAGAATGCCTGCTGCACCTTCCATGTCACACACAGTCGCGGCTGTGGTGGGAGTTGTCGAAAAACGCCCTTCATAAACCGTGACACTACCGGTAGGCTCCCAACCATCTGAGAACCGATTGGCTCGTGATATTGGGAGATAGCTGATCGGTAGATGTTAACAGTACGATAAGCCAGATTTTTCTCGTTGACCAAGGATGCCAGGAAATCAAGCATGTCACTCACAGGTGCTGAAACAGGACAGGAATGCCGTTCACCACACCAGCGAGCCCACGCTTGCCAGGGTCCCGCATATCGTTTGTTCGTTGCGCTGCATCTGGACGAGAGCAGGATCTCTGTAACCTGGTTAGAAAATCCTGTTGCTTCGTATTGCTGCCTGAGATGGGCCAAACCGCCAGATGGAGTGACTGCCACAGAGGGTGAGTCTGGTCTCTGTCCGACGGTTGGTACAGCGTCTGCGTTCCCGCCGGAAGAAGCAATGGCTGACCTACAAGCATGGCGAGTAGCAATGGGAACCAAGGCTGTCCCCGCCAATTGGGGGCCAGAAGTAGGGCGTCGGCTTTGTCGTTTTCCCATCTGAAGTAGGATGTGACGGCAAGAGCTGGGAATAGCAGGCAGGAAGGCTTGGAGGGCAAGAGTGGCTGCGCGAAGCTCTAACACGTTGATGTGTAGACAAGACTCCTCTTGGCTCCAATGTCCCCCCGTTGACTTCCCCAAATGGGTGGCGCCCCACCCTTTTTTGAGGCATCCGACACAATGGTGGTGTCCATCGGAGGCAAAAGCAAGGGAGTGCTGTTCATTGCACTGCACTCCCGCGAAATCCACCACTTGAGGTCTATCCGCGCCTGCACAGTTAAGTGGATGTAAGAGCGGGTCGTCCTCTGTTGCTGTGCCCTCGCAACCAGTCTTTGCAGGCCCCGCTAATGCAGGGGGGCATGCCATATTCCGAATTAGAGCCTGCCGGCACGTTTGAGCAATTATCTCCATCTTGTCCTGCGGTAAGGCCAGAGATGCAGAGATCGTGTTGATTTCGGCCCCGAGAAATGAGTTTCTGCGTCGGCGATGGAGAGCATTTCTCCAGTTTCACAGTGAAACCTAACCGCTGCAATAGAGTGATCGTCTCTATAAACAATTGGTTCAGTTGTGTTGCGTCTTGATGGACGAGAAGCAGATTGTCGATGTACATAACCACTCGTAATCCCCTCGCACACAGCAGTGACAGGATTGGCTTGGTCAGCTTTGTAAATGCACGAGGAGCAGAGGACAGGCTGAACGGAAGGCAGCGAAACTGGTATGTCGTGTTGTTGTAAATGAACCGAAGGTATTTCAAATGTGCTTGATACACAGGCATCGTGTAGTAAGCGTCCTTCAGGTCTAGCTTCATCATGAAGTCCCCCTGACGCACTGTTGTCCTCACAACAGGCAACCCTTCCATTTTGAAGGACTGTTTGGAGACAAAAACGTTCAATGCCTTTAAATTTATGATTGGACGATGTTGTGTTCGGAGAAACAACGAGATGATAACAATAATAGTGCTAATACCGATACCGTGATAACCGCAATAGGGTTCGTCGGTATGATTATGTAGTCGAGTCGAGACAAGACAAGACAACCTCCAAGAACTGTGTATCGAGAATAATCATGAATAATCCACGCACGCATTTGATACAAGTAGTCACGAGAATATTACACGCATGCGCATTGAATCAGAAAGGAATATGACATCTCCCCCTTAGTCTTGAGAAGTGTACATGTTAGATAATAATAAGACAAACGGAGCAAGATTTGCTGAAAAATGTTCTAGGTATTGAAACGGTAGTACGATGTGGCTGTAGTCGCCCGTGTGCTGCGTCGTGGGAGAGTGGAAGATTCGGCAGTGGAC
>OFHS01001687.1:0-25379 GCA_900245855.1 Calvadosia cruxmelitensis
TTGAACTCAGGCTTTGGACATAAGTTGGATTTGGCTAATTTCTGTCGGCCTGTTTGTTTATTAAATTGCTTGCCAACAGAAGTCTGAAGCTTATTATAAAATCACTGAAGAAATGGATAATCTATTAACCCTTTGACGCCGAGAGTACGATATATCGTACGGCAAAACTGTCCACAGAAATCTGGTCAGCGGAGGCCCGTAGAGTGGTTACCAGGCCTGTTAACCCTTCCCACAACATCGGCCATGTTTTTCTGCCCCAGAAAATGTTTCTTCGAGCGATATAGTCGACATTTCTTGACGTTTTTATAGTTTATATTTTGAGTTGCAAATAAACATGGCGGATCCTTCGGAAAGCTATTCAGTTGCTGATGTTCTTGCGTATTTAAATGATTAGTTTGATATTCTTGTTGACGGAATTGATTCAGACTTTGACGAATTGGATTTGATCATTTCGTGGATCAAGACAGATTTTGAGTCAGTGCCTACAGGTTTGGACGAAACATGGGCCCTGAACTTGATCTAAACTCAATAGACATTGGAGAAGAGCCTTTACAAGATAAAAATCGGACTAAGAAGTCTACCCAAATGCAAAGATGACCCCACAGCACACTTAATGATGACTGTGAATGGAGCTGTAGTGAAAGTGTAGTGATAGTGATTTACTGTTCCTTTATTTTCCAAATCTGTTGACCCAACAACAACGTTACCAGCCAGTGCGACTACAAGGAAAATTATTTAAAATTTATATTTGAACGGTACAGTTCAACATTTGGTATCGAAATTATCCCAAATGCACGGGCATTGTCCTCAGCTACAAGAAATATTTTTCATTCAGCGATTTTGCTTGCAATATTGTTACAAATTGGAGAAATTGTGTTTGTGTAACATTAATCACTACCAATTAAGTATTGACCACGCCCAAGTATTACGTTTTTTTGGTAGTATTTTACTAATTTCAGAAAGAAGACTGTTTTGTGGACCAGGCTGTAAAATATCTTGCTGTTATCAATAAAACTCTAATTATGCTGTATTATATTGTCTGCTGCATTGGAATTCTTCAAATTTTCGAAAAATCAATTTAGGCTTCAAAGGGTTTTAAAGCCAACCACGGAACTGAGAGCAGCAATCCAGCTCTTGATCCAGAAATTGCAATGTACCTGGCAATAAGCGAGTGGCGACCGATGGCGATCCTCTGGCATTCTGGAAGACCAACGCAGGTGGCCTTCCTGTTCTCGCCCGTCTGTGCAGGAGATACTCCGCCATCTTGTCTTCTGTGGCATCTGAGCGACTGTTTAGTACTGCTGGACATATTCTTTGCGCTAAGAGAAATCGACTTGATGCTGGCCTAGCAGACAAGCTGATTTTTCTCAGCCGTAGCCTATCGTTCTCGCCCCGAAAATGACGCTATTTTCATTTGTTTGTATGCTTACGACATCGGCAGGAAAGTTAACGTTGCACAAACAATGAGGCATTTTCTATTGTCTTTTTTATTGTTATATGTACGAGATAACCTGGTCAACGGATCTCCTGGAAATCACCAGTATTGAGTCACAACTGAGCATTTCTCGTTGGAAACATTGGCTGAAGTCAAATTGAAATTTAAAATGGAGACTAGCACACATATAATTCTAACTTGTATAGGATAATGATAGTGTCAATAATAGCCTTTTATCATCTCTTAACGCAATTTACACACGCACAGTCAGACAAGGTACTTTATTATTATAGACATTATGCAACACTCACCTGCTTGACAAAGGAATAGGTTACGTTGCAGAAACAACGCCATTGTGGTTTCTACAAAGTCGTCATGTGGAGTATGGGACTTGATAACTCCTTCTTGAATGGACACAAGTGTCGTGAAGCATTTCTTGTAATCAGACAGACTCTTACTGACTGTGAAACTTGAAAAGTAAGACTGGTTTGCCAACAGAAACTGTCTCCACAACTCCACGTTATTTGGTTGTTTGAAGACAATCGATTTCCATTTGCTAGCGTATGTTGGCGCATCGCATATTTCTTTGCATAAGTTCATGTATGTTGTCAGGAGTTCAAATGATTTTGGATTCTTTTCCATTGCTCGTTCCAGTATTGCTACTTGCTTCTCAACAACCATTTTTGAAGCAGGGTTTGCACTTTGAGCTGGATTTATCAAAGTATCAGAGATCTCCACATTACCTTTTACAAACAACCGTTGGAATGCTGCAAACTCCAACCACTTGGAGACATCATGTGGGTTTTCCCGAAGAAGCTTGTTGAACTCTTCTGTCTTCAAACTTATTGGGTCTCTGTCATCACTTTGATCTTCAGTGATACCTTTCTCTGGATTAGTGGAAGTTTCTTCCACAAGTATAAAGTCAGTGTTGGCGTCTGTTTTACGGTTTATAGAAGACAGCTTGAGCGTTGGCCCTGAAATGTCATCAGTAATTGCATCACTGTGGTAACGCCTAGGATGGAGTGGTTTGAGCCTTTTCTGCTTTCTAGACCCTCTAATCATTAATGATATTCTTTTGCTTTTAACTCCAACACAGTTATAAAACTTAGAATTAAACTTGGCAATATCAAGACGGTACAATGTGTTGAATTGTAAGTTTTCTGCATCTTTCTTCTTGTCAAGGCGATAAGGTTCATTAGTTTGGAGTAATGCATCCTCACGCCAAATAACTTTTGGTTTTCTATTTTCAGATGAAGCAGCCACATCCACAATCCTTTTCTTCTCTTTCTTCTTCTTCTTCTTCTTCTTCTTCAAAGTATTTCTTTTCGATCCGTCATGGCTTGGTGAAACCGACCACGGCTGTTGATTGTCACTTGAATATCCGTCAGATGAAGAGAAAGAGACTTCTGGGGACTTCTCTTGAGCTTTCGATGGTAAACCTGAGAAGCTATTCAGCTGCAGCCAATCTTGCCTCTCTACAATTAAGAAACATGCAATGGTTGATCAATCGGGAACTGTAAAAATCATAAGGTAAGTAAGATTAGGAGTGTAGATACTAGGTAGAGAGTAGACAAGTTGATGTTGTATCGTGGCAGATACAACGGAGGGTAGCAAGCCAGCCCGTCCGAAGGCTCGAGAGTACAGATTACAAGAGAGTGATGTTGCGAAATACAAGACATTTATAGCAACTGACGGAGGGCGTTGATTGGCGGTCTGAGTGCTGACGTAAATGTTTGATGAGACCACCACAATATCAATAGATGTGTTTATTATCGTTAGATTCTATAAATCGTAAAATATTTGCCAAGTAGGGTAGATCGAGTAACTCATAAGAATGACAAATTCGAAAAGTTGAATGGACACCACACTGGAATCTTTGTATTTTGCGCGGCGGAGAAAAATTTCCGAAAAATTTTGCGCGTTTGGACTCTCGTTGATGTGACTAAAATGCGCGGTCCAGCCACGGTTATCAGCTTGAATAACAGAGCTACAGCAAGGATTGCGCGGACAGTGTGTTTCTCTGATGAAAATGTCTGCAGATGAGCTCAATTCTCAGATTTTGCGCGGCTGCGGATTCGATAGGCCAGATTTGCGCGGCGGAGGCAGTACATAAATTCCAGTCAGGAAGACAGGAATGGACAATGAACAGCAATTTCCGTCTTTCAATTTGAAATGTGTGTATCAGTAACTAGGCCTACGAAACAACTAGCAGCCATCGTATTAGTTGCAAGTGAGGTGAGCATCACATATTGATGATTAAGTCAAATGAAAACCCCCAGTTTGCCTTCAGATTCTCAAAATCAACTGGATCATCTGGATGTGTGAAATGCATTACATAAACACAATGAATCACGAAATATACCTGAATATTCAGTATCATTGGTCGAAATATCTTCACTTGGTATAGAAGCAGCGGCTGGAAACAGTGGCTCGACATGTTGCGCAGGATACTGGTCATAATCCATCGCTCAAGCAACAGCAGAAAGCGTTGGCGTGGCATCGTTGTTGTCGTCGGCCATCTTGCACATGGGATTCGGGAAGATGTGCATGCGGAAGAGGCTGACCAATCAAATCACTGCTAGACTAATGTCACGTGACGTTTTCTTGTCGTCTTGCAAGTCCTTTCTCGGATGGACGAGCTTCTCCAAATATCGCCATCGCCGCCTTTTATGGAAGTGACTATGGCAGCCGTGGAAATGCAAAGTGACCTTCGCTCTGGCTCTCATCACAACAGCCGAACAGTCAACTCGGTTGTACCTGTATCAGTTCCACCGCTTGTCAGCGTGCAAGGAACAAGCCATGGCCTTAGACTGTTTTCAGGTGTCAACGATGAGACAGCATTGCCGGGGCAGTCGCTCATTGTTGATGAAACGAAAACATATATGGATTGCTTGGGCGACGAAGACGACGATTCAGATGGTGGCCGTTCGCTCACTCCGTCGAGGAACCTCGATGGCGAACCCTTGACGAAGAAGACACGGGGAAGAGTGAAGATCAAAATGCAATTTATTCAAAACAAGCTGAGGAGATACACAACTTTCAGCAAGAGGAAAACAGGAATCATGAAAAAAGTAAGATTCAAACTGTGTTAATTGGACCTCGTTGTGGGTGCACAATCAGAACTATTGCGTTTCTTTGGAGCGTGGTACAGTTGTCTTTGTCTGTTATCTTGACAAACGTCATTCTGGGTTGCTGAAGATTGGACCTCAGTAACAGAAACAAACGGGCATTCTCTTCACATTTTTATTCATGCGTTCAATAAGTTAGTTTCATGCCAAGGCTGCCTACTGGTACCGAATAACGCCATTAACCATAGCTTCACAGACCCTGGCAGACGAACTAAACCCCGACTGAATGGTATCCGGTCAAAACGTCCTCGCAATCAATCAACCAAAACGTCCTTGTATTGGAAGTCATAACGTCCTCGGTTTAGAAGTCAAAACGTCCTCAAGTCAAAACGAGAAACAGTGAAGCCCTGATGTGCCTTGAGAGAACTTATTATTTTCGTCGGGTAGACATAAGTAAGGTTTTTATTTTTCGAGGGTACCGGTAGTTCAGTAACTTATTAAAAAGCTTTTCTCCCCTAAAGCCCTTTAACATATGAGAACATTTTAGTATATACATGCCAATATTTTATACCTTTTAAATTTTACGCTTTTACATTTTTTTTAGTATTTAGGTAGGTTTCGTTACAGTCCTTCGTTCAATTGTTTCTTATTTCTTATCAATATTTTTACCCACAATTGACCAAATGAAGCTAACGAACCCTGGTGTTCCTGTCTTCTATAACGGTTAACCTTGAATTAACATTAAAACAAGCGCTTCACATCAAATCCTTAAACTAGATCTGATTTTTGCAGGCATATGAGCTGAGCACCCTGACAGGCACCCAAGTCATGCTATTGGTAGCCTCTGAAACTGGCCATGTGTACACGTTTGCCACACGAAAACTTCAGCCAATGATCACCTCGGAAAGTGGCAAGGCCCTCATTCAAACATGCCTGAACTCACCAGATCCCACACCGTACACAACTCAACCAACTGAGCAGAGAATGTCACAAACGGGATACGAGGAGCCAGATCTACAATATACAACTAACGAAGATGGAACAAAGGTAAAACATAATTTGGAACAGTTCCCAACACATTTCAAATACCTGCTTTCATTTCTGTGCGTCTGCAATACATTGTGATTGTCTACTTTTTGCAGTGCAATTTGTCACCTGCTGCGCAAGCTTCTATGGTTGGTTTACCCCTTGGTCAAGGTGGACAGACGTTTCCTATGACAACATACATTGCTCCTCCTACACCTCAGTCAGGAACGAAATCAAGTCCACTTCCCGTCACATATTCCGTGCAGCCAGTTGCCGGAGGTAACTTGACAACGATTTTTACTCCTGCAGCAGGTAATCTACCTGCGCAAACTTCACTCCAGATTCAACCGACTCCTCCTCCACCACCTCCGCCGCCGCCACCACAACCAACAAATCAAGTGAGTTATGGCTGTGTTACTTCAGGGTTTGTTTTTGAAAGTTATTTATGAACGTAATTATCGTAAGTTCTGTTTCTGGAAAATAACTGATACAAGTTACTATGACAAGAAGTATTTAGGAGCACTTCTGCAGAATAGATTGTCAGGTACAGTACAGCCTCATGAAAATCATCATGGTTTTCTAGCAACAATTCATAGCAAGTATTTCTGTGATACTAACTACTAAGCGGATTAACATTTTGCTTTTGATAGAGTTGGGTTCTCAAAGTGAAGAGATGTTAAGCGGGTCATGATATTAATCCGTGATATTAAGTTTTTAACCTGAGGTGATATTACAGTGAAACCTGTCTAGAAAGGCCACCTCTGAAACCTGAGAAAAGTGACCTTTATCGACAGGTGGCCTTTCTGTCCAGGTTGACTTCTATAGAAAGTATCATTTTAGGGTTATGAAGAGTGGCCTTTATACACATGTGGCTGCTCTATAGAGGTGACCGCTAATACAGGTTTGACTGTATAGGGGTTACACCGTACTACGCTTTAACTTGTTTGTTTTTCTTCTAGGTTCTGTCGGGACAATTGCAGTTACATCGAATTCATCCACACAACATTGTACTGACTGGGAATTCAACAAACCTTCAATCTGGCCAATTAATAATCAACCAAGCACAAAACAATGGTTCCACTTTGCCGGTTGTCATAGCACCCGATCAGAATCACAGTGGTCACGTGGCGACGTCATCTAGCTCTCAAACAACTTCGGATCAAGACAGCATAATCACCATTGTACAACCAAGCGGAGACCACAACTTTTCATCTAATAGTAACCCAGTTCAGATGGTTTACAACCAATCTGGAGGAGTGCTTTATGCTACACCTGTGCAAACGATCAACAATAGTGACAGAGAATCGGCCGTTATCATGCAAACGTCAACACCGCAAAACTCCGTGGCTGTTCACCATCCTACAATCATTCACACATCCAATGGAACGTATCAGCTACAGCATGACGGCACTGCCGGTCTGATTGACACTCACCACCCAGACAACCTACGACACATTGTAGATGGAACGTTTGTGATATCGTCAGATAACCATCAAGATCTAACAAAACCCGACATGACTACAAATACGTAGCCAATGAAATATTCACTTCTCTGTTATCTGTATATAGTTCAAGGCAAGGTGCTCCATTGATTTTGAGATGTAACGACAGGGACCCTTTCAAGTTAGAACTCACAAGAAATGGTCCATCCTTCTTCTGTACATATCTGAATACATTTATGACTTACTTGTTTTCAAGTGTAGTGTACTTTGGTACATGAACTGTATTCAATGTCGCAATTGATCTTTAAAGTAAGCACTCATAGTCCATCAGGATTTGCACTATTAGAACAGTGCGTAGGATTTCACGCAACTATTTACCATAAATACTAATAATCCTACAAAACATGCGACCAATTATTACTTCATTTATTTTCTTGTTTTATATCGTTTTCATTTTGTTCTTTTCTACGTTGATGCAACTCGGGATTGGATTGGTCAGAGGTTGTGCCAGATGCAACGGATGTGTCTTGCTTGCTTTCTGTAGATAGTGAAGAACCAAGTACTCTGCCACCTTTGTCTTGAGTATTTGAGGAATTAGTATTTTCGGATGCCAACGGCGTTTGCTGTAGATAGCTAAAGACAACAAAACCATAATTTAATTAGTGATTCTCAAAACAAGATCACTGACTAGAATATCTTGCATCAATCAAATCTAATCAGATTCAACTAAAATAAATAATGTACCACTTGATCAAAGCATGGCTAATTCAGACCATTTGCAAGTCTCAAACAAATGCTAGAATCAGACCGCCGGGCATTAGCAAGTGGTGTAATAGTTAACACATGTTTCAGAGCAAAGATGACCTTATCTAGATGGATAAATTTCACGTATCAAGCTGCAGATGTGATGCATTTGCTCCGTTACTGCCTGCTGATACGCTTTCAGCTTTCTATGTTACAAATTGGAGAGTCTCTTCTCACCTCAGCTGTGTGATCACATTCGAATATTGATTAAGCTGCAAGATTGCAGTATCCAAAAGAGAATGAATGTTGCGTAGCACGGTTATTCTTGCTTCCACGTTTTGACGTTCTTGACCCTCCATGTTTCGTAGCTGCTCATCCGTTAACTTGCCAAGATCGAAATTTTGTGACATGAAAGCTGGCATTGGAGGCGGAGGAGGCATGCCTACAAAAAAAACATTGAAATGTAATGTAATTTAAAAACTAATGAGGTGTTATGACAAAGCACATGCAATTGAATCGCGGGGTAACCTCACCAAACATAGACTGTGGCATCATTGCAGGAGGAATAAACGGTGGAGGCATCTGCAATGGAGCAACAAAGGCCAGTAATGTCATTATAAGCAAAAAAGTTACCAGAAAAATCAACTCTACAAGTACTGTAGCTGATGACACATAATTATATTTGTCATGTCTTTTGTGGTTTAAATTTTTGAGAGCCCCAAGGGAGACAAGCCATTGCCTTATTGGGCCACCCTTGTCAAATAAAGTGACATTTACATTCAGCTGTAATGACGTTGACTGCGGCTATCAACAACTTCTTTCATCAAGAAAGCATCAGTTTCTGCATGGGGTACATGCCTGCACACCATATCATAGAAATACAAGTTTGGTTTTCATCAGCAGGGTTGTAAGTTAATCAGCTTATTAAAAACGACAATTTTAACAAAGCTCATTTAATTGAAACACAACGAGCTTGATGATGTTTCATCCTCACCTGCTGTGATGCTTCCCCTTGCGCAGGTGGAGGAGTAAATGAGGGAGGCCACATTGGAAACTGAGGCATTGGCGGCATACCCGGAAATCCTACAAGAGAAACTGCATGTCCTCAAAAGCAACCATCATATATATATCATATACAACAAGAGTTTGTTGCGTAACCACAAAATGGAAATTAAAAAATAGCAACGCTCGCCACAGAAATCGTGTACATAGATTAGCATAGTATTTGTAGATCAATGTTGCAGACAACGATGCTTGCCAATGATCTGAGCTTGAAAAAACATCAATGCTTTGTAGTGCTTCTCGATACGGGAATTTCTTCACCCGATCACCTGATTATGCTTGGTCTGAATGAAAGCTGGGACAGTGATTTCAGATATGGGTCAATATCAAATAAATAGTTTAACAGTGACACAACCCTCGCTATTGAGGTTGTTAATTATACTAAAAAAGAAGAAGAAGGAGTAACAGCTTACCGTTCATGTGTGGTGCAAATTCTGCTGGTTGGGCACCTTGCTGTGGACCGGGTTGTGCCTGCTGTTGCTGTTGCGCTTGCTGTTGTGTTTGTTGTTGTTGCTGCTGTTGAGCGACAGGACTTAAAACATCCATGCGACATGTTGGACATGACTGTTGCCGTTGAAACCACGACCGCAAGCAATGTGTGTGAAAGATATGACTGCATGGTAACTTTTTGCCAGATGTCATTTCTTCTCTGCATATAATGCAAACGTTGTCTGTTTGCCGGAGTTCCTCTTCTGTGGCATCTGGATAGCTGATCAACAAAAGACAGCACAGAGCATTAAATTGAAGCTAATGGTTTCTGAAATGTTTTGCTGCTCCCTTGCATCATGTCATTATAACTTGTTTGCCATTGTCTTCTTAATAATTTGCTTAACAGCCATTACCGCAAGGCTCCTACAAAGCATCTTTGCAGTCTAAAGTATGCTGCTTGCTTGATCTTACTCTGTGTAAACATGTTAAGACTCCTGCGTCATACCTCCTAATCAACAGAGGACCAAGGACAGGACAAACAAAACAACTTCTCTCTGCACGGATTCACAGAATCTATTTCTAGCCTGGTAGAATATTCTAACCGCGATAGCTTGAAATCTTGTCACTCAAAATCAACCTGTTCTTGGCAATCCCACAACATCACTGACTTCCAAATCATGTCTGCAGTGACAAAAATCGCCTGTCAAAGCGGGTGATAACAATGCAAAGATTTTATAAATATTATTACCTTTCTTCATTTTTAAAGCATAAGTTTGCGTTTAGCAAGTGGTTAAATGATCCTTCTGACAAATTCTGATGTAGGCATGTTACAATAATGAAATAACCTTGCTCTGCCAGTCTTGTCAGATTTTGCTTCCTACTTTTCCATATTTTGTCGTAACTTGGGTGCCAAGGCATAATATAAAAAATTCCTTTTCTTTTCTGCAAATACAATGCTACATGTCTCTAATATTTGCGGTCTTCACGAATGACTCCGTGTCCTGCATGTCACCACGCAATTTACCGGTACAGTCAAACCTGTATTAATTAGCGGCCACCTCTACAGACCACCTGTCTATAAAGGCCACTCTTCATATCCTCCCAAATGACACTTTCTATAGAAATTAACTTGAACAGAAAAGCCACCTGTCTATAAAGGCCATTTTTATCAGGTCCCAGAGGTGACTGTTACAGACAGGTTTCACGGTGCTTTGTTGACTACAGAAACTAGAAGGCAGCAGCTTCTTCCCGAACCCGAAATGGCACATGATCAGTAGCATCTTTACTAGCGATGCTGTTCCATTGAATATAGGTTCAATTTTTCCACAGCTTGTGCTTTGATTCAATTTAAATCTTTTGAATCTTTTGAATCTTACTAACTAATAAATCGTTTTAAGATATGAAGTAGAGAAAAGACAATAGAACTATCTTCTGTATGCCTTGGAGCAAATCCACACACAAATTGAAAGAGAAGGAAGCAGAAACTTGCAAGGCACGAATAGCAAGGGGAATAATCATAAGAACAATCCTTGGAATGAAAGCTATAGGTTAAAAACAATAATTTTTATAATTGCAAAATCTTTCAAATCTGCTTTCAAGTTGCAAATCTCAAAGAAATAACTCAGCTTCAAATAATCCTGGTTCAAGCAGCCTCCCACCTAATCTTTACTGCTGATTTGAATCCAATCAAATCATGAGCTGTTGGAAAATTGAACATCCAAATTTAACTGCATAGCATCCCTCACTATAGGAAAAAGTACTGAAAAGAGCGTACCTACTAAAAAGTGCTAAAATGGTACTTTTTCAGCAATTTTTTAGTACAATGAAACCAGTATATAACTGTTACCTTTGGGACCTGAGAGAATTGACCTTTATAGACAGGTGGCCTTTCTGTCCAGGTTGATTTCTATCGAAAGTGTCCCTTTTGGATTATAAAGGGTGGCCTTTATACACAGGTGGCTGCTCTATAGAGGTGGCTGCTAATACAGGTTGACTGTACATTTTTTAATAATTTATTACTCATAGTGCGCAGTGAGCATGATTATAACTTACACACTGTTCATGTACGAAATGGCTCGTCTTGATAATACCACGTCACTTAGCGATTTGTTGAATGATCTGTTGAATCAAGCAAGAAGATAGCTGCATAAGACAAAGGTGAAGAACTATCACTGTCTAAAACAAAATAATGGGATGAGACTAACTGAGCAACTACAGTTGCTTTATAAACGTTGTGTAACCATGATTTCTTTGTTATGCCATATTACAAAGGACTGGAGGTGCAATAAAATAGGATACGATTGTCTTGTGTTATCGAGGAATCTCTATAATATTACCATCATTATTAAAAATCCACCCGCCTTCCTCTTAGTAATCTCTTGACAATATCATGTTCTTAATATATTAGTAGGTTTGTTACTCCTTCCACTGTTTATCAGTGTGACTGCCCACTGGTGCTTGGTTTAGGGAATGTGACAGGTTCGCAAGCAACAGCAGAATCGGCAACAGCAGCAGCAACATTAGCAGCAGCAGAGCATAGCAGCCAATGGTCCTCCCACCAACCAAGCACCAAGGCCAAATTACATATTATACTGGGTGGGATAAGTATGGTGATAGAGTTTAACATATTATTATGCTCAACTCAATAATCAAACTCCAAATTAAAGCCAGCAATCCTTTTGTTAATATTTACAAAGTAAGTTTTCGGAGCCCATTGTTGTAATGAAGTAAGTCTAAGTTGCCAATGTCCTGTATATCTCATTGATTAAACCGTTGAATCTTTTAACAGAACATAATGCGCCATGGATAAAAGAAGTAGTAATGTCTGACTGTTAATATTTTCAGATGGAAGATAGAAGCAACATCTAGAGTACAACATTTTGTACCCGACTCATCCTAATTCAAATTAAAGATAATAAGCATGATTAAAGATTATATAGCTACTCACTGTTATCTTCTGTTCGAGTTATACGACATGGTCGCTTTATGCGACTTTATTGTTATATTATGCGGCATTGTTTATACCGCGCTGCCTAACTGGCAGAATGGATTATACCTCATATTGGATGGCTGGACATTTACCATACATATATTATTATTCACATTACTACTGAAATACATATTGTTGTACCTTCTAAAGTTACCATTAATAACAAGCCTCGGAATGAAGTGGCTGGTCTCTCTTGCAGGTTAGCAGGCTCTATCTGTCATGGCTACAAAGTTGCATTGCTACATTACACCTCGAACTAAATCCTTGTAATCCTTGTTGTATAATTCGTGTCTAGTTATTTCACATATCCTACAGTTGGCTTAGTATTATCGTCATCTTATCTCTGCAAACTTCTACGTTGTTCTTACCAGCACTATCTGCAATTTACGATACATTGTAAATATACACCACTCACCGGAGGGCAAGATACATCGGTCTGATGGCGAAAAGCGGAAATGTGTGGATCTTGATCATAATAGCCAAGAACACAATGTAAAGAGATACTTTGAAAAAGCCTAAAGAAAAGAAGAAAGATATAATTTCATTATTCAATATGAATAAAGGGTTGCCTTGGAGATCATTAAAGAGAGTTGACCGGCAGGATAATCAGATTGTATGCTTATTTAGCTCAACTTGCATAAGCCTATAAAGGGGTCATTATTGATTGTTTCAGGGGCATAAATTATGGTCATTGGTCAACAGTACAGATTGGCTAAATATTTTATAATCATCAAACAAGAAAAATGACGAACTGCTTTTTGGTTAATTATGTTCTGTTGAAGAACCACACAAAACAAATAAACAATAATTCAATCTGTTGTTAATTATGCTAATTATTCGTAATGTAATCTGATCCAGATCTAGTCTAACACTCGTACACATGTTTTAATTTAGCAGTTCAGTTTAATGTCAATTGCGGCATCACGCCACAAATCTTCGAATTTCGCCGTTTATTCAGTTTTCTTCAGTTAAGTTTACTGTTACGAATAAAGTTATGGAAATATCGAAATTGTGTTCAATGCCATGATTGTGTGAAGTTCTTCTCAGTTTGTCGATTGTCCAAATTACCCTAGACTTCTGTATGCTTACAAAATTGAGCTCAGTTTTGACTGAAACCAGTCAAAGAACAAAAAGATTGTAAGCGTTTTCACAAGTCACACAGAAACTTTCATGACCAAAAGAAAACACAAGCGGCACAACATACGGTAAGAAATCATACAAACAATCTTTGAGAAATGTTTCTAATGACAAAAAGGCACATGGTTGGACAGTCACTTACCGGTGACAAGTTCGGTATAAAGCAGATAGACCGTTTTGTTTTCCCATGGGTTCTCTCGTTGTAGATCGATGGTATGGAGTGAGTACTTCATGAATGTTGCAATGACTATTGTAAGCAGGATGGAGTACTAAAATACAAAACAAGTTGAAAGTTATTGACAAAGACTGTACAGTTGTCACAAACTCACAATGATTTTGAATGAATAGTCAGAAAGAGGCAGTTGCGGTCATCTGAGACATCAGATTTGGTAGATTCAATCACTAACTGATTTATCTTAACCCCTGTTCTGCTCGTGAAACTATTTAAATGAAGACTTGAAGTCGCTTTACCAATTGCTGATTGGTTGCTTTTTAAGGACTAACTATCTGATTGGTTATATGTTGCTACTCTTGACTTGTTTCGAAAACGTGTATACACGTCAATAGCAGGACAAGGGTTAAAACAGCAATTTGATTAATAATTATTTAATATTTACGTACACTACATATGACGGCAGGCATTTCTTGATGTCTGACAAACTTATTATAGTAATAACATAGTCTTTAACCTTAGTCTCAGAGATCACTAACTGGCAATTAGAGATTGTACGTCAGAAGAGATACGCGCATGTCTATGGCAAGTTCCACATGGCACTCCTATTCCAGCTTCGTCCTGACCCCATGCTAATTGTTGCTATTCGTTCAAGATACCCTTATCTCATAACCCCACCCTCCTCTTAGTACTCTTTTGATAATATAATGTACTTTTTTAGTATATTTACAGGTCTTCACTCTTTCTACTGTCTATCAGTGTGACTGGTGTTTGGTTGGGGGAGTGTGACAGGTTTGCAAGCAGCAGCAGAAGCCAGTAATCAGCAAAAGCAGCAATATCCGCAGCAGCAGCCAATGGTCTTTCAATCAACAAAGCACCAAGGCTAAATCACTTATTATACTGGGAGGGATAAGTATGTTGATGTAGTTTCAAGTATAAAAAGTTTTAAAATTATTACGGACAAATGTTTTGAAATTTCCTTTTGAGAAGAAGTTGTTGTCCATTGTTCGTGTGTATTAATCGATTGTTGAAAATCATTCACCAACCCAGCTCTTCTCTACAGTACAGGCTGTTGCACTCTGAGTCAGAAGACTTTCACAGCAAATAATCACAACTCACCTCAAACCCAAACACCAACTGCACTGATGCTCCACTCTCCATGGTCTTACGCAGCGCATGATGAACAAGCGTGGCATCTGCCAAGCCAAGACATATCAGCAAGCCTAGAAGTAGAAGAAAGTAATATAATTTGCTTTAAGCTTGCATCTAACCTTCATGTAATAACTATAGAACACTTACATGAGCACATGACCAACCAGTGTTAACTAATGTGCAACCAATAGTATACTGTGCACAACGATACTTTGGAAAACATGTGGACGCACCCATATAGAAATCGGCACAATAGTTTGTTAACTCACAAATAACTAGCTCTGGCCATATGCCAGTTTGCACAACTTGAGGAAGAAATAGACACATATTTTGACTTTTGTACAAACATACCTATACTATTATAGTGTACTCGGCACTAGCTGGTTAGAGCTGTTACATAGTTTTGGCCAGTGTCAAATGCTGTGTATTGCTTCTGAGCTCAGCTACAGCTCACACAAGACTGCTATCGATCTTCTCAAATCAGCCAAGCGCAACGGCTCGCAAAGGCAAGCACAGCGAATTCAAGGTGGTCATTTCACAGTAATAATTTCATCAAATTTGTAGAAAACACAGCTTGGCTTCAATTATAGCATAGTAAAGCAGACATATGAAAACTTAAATCGATAAAATTGAACGAAAAATAGTACTATTAAATCATAATTTAATATCGATATCGTACCATTATACCAAAACCATTTTTTTATACCAAAACCATTTTTTTCAGCCATCATATGGGATCGAAAAAAGCCACAACCTATTTGCATCAGACGGGATCGAAGATTCCAATATCAAGCAATGCAACATAAAACAAATACAATGTTCCAGGAATGATATGAAACTGCATCAAGTAAAAAGGACTTTATTTGAGAAATTCTTGTACTTCAAGAAACACACCTAGAAGCTGCAAAATCACACAAAACATGATTTTACTTACTCAAAGCTCGAATGTGAAACTTCCATGATATCGCTGGACTGCGCTCCATCTAGAATGCAACACAGACAATCAAAATATTAACCCCTGTCCTGCTCATGAAACTATTTAATTGAAGACTGGAAGTCGCTTCATCAATTGATGATTGGTTGCTTGCTAAGAACTAACTATCTGATTGGTTATGCGTTGCTACTTTTGACTTGTTTCGAAAACGTGTATACACGTCAATAGAAGGACAAGGTTTAAGTTGCTACATAAGGATACTGGGGTAGAGTGTGTAAGACAGTTACAATAAATTATAAATCTGGGATGTTTAAAATCCCAAGAAATGAAAGAGTGATTAAATAAGCTCAAACAATGGCAAAATTGATTAATAAAAATGTGTGGTGCTCATGTTCCTTTTGATTTCTCCTGCAGAAAAGTCCCAAAAGAAAGAAAAGTTCTGAAAAAATTTCAGAACTTGGCTGGGACAAGTGTACTTCATGGACCTTAGCAAAGCTGCTTGCAAAATTTTCGAGAATTTTGCTCACTCTATGCATTCTAGCTGTATTTGCTCTGACTGTACATAATATATTACTTGCTAGAAGGCATTTATCTTAGGAAACCACTGCCATATAAAAAGGTAACAATTACATGTAGATGATGTAGTCTATGAGACTTACATAATCGATTCGGTCTTCTGCCAGCCAATGGAATGCTTTGATAAAGAGGAGCAACGTAAAGAGAGCAACAAACTTTGTACTGAAGTCATCTCTGAACACGGTGAATGCAAGACATGTTTCTGTGACGGCATACCAAAATCGTTCGATCAGATGCTGCAATGAAAGTGAAAACATATTAGCATATGTGCGCAACAATGTCTGCTTATTTTACAACATTATATTCAACAATCTCTGCTTACAGCGGAGTTGGCAGATTTTGAAGAATTCATATTATGCAAAATTTAGTCATAGGAGATTCTAATTTGAGCCCATCGTGAGATTCTACTTTGCTGAGCGCATGTACCTTACAGTGGTTGTTTAAGAGTGTATGGTTTACACTGACACTCTACAAAGCATTTCTATGGTAGTTCGTAAAAGGAAAGGTGGGTCGTGTTACCAAGACTGGTACACAGCGTTGTAACGAGTCCACTTGGCACTCGCAGATATAAAGGGAGACTGTTCGTACAGACTAACGAGGGTGCATCTAGCTCAACGGTAGATCAATTGACTGGCAATCAAGGGGTCGTGGGTTCGACTCCCATGGTGTGCTTTAGTTTTCTGTGATGAACATTCTCGGTTTTCATTTTCCAACAGCTATTATCAGGTTGTTTGCATGAGTCTTTGGTTGAAAAGGAACGGCACAATGTTTGTGATGTGCTTGTGATTGAGATCTGCCTCAATGTACGACTTCTACAATACATGAATATATGTTAACATGACCAATGAAATTAAACAAGCATTAATACTGAAAATAGAAGATGCACACAGCCTACCTCCATTTCAGCAGCACGAAGTTGTCCAAAGAAAACTTTTCTCAGCATTTTTCCAACCAATACAACAGCAACAAATGCTTGGATATACAATACCTATAACAAAATGACATTACTCATTTATAGGTTCTCGCAACAACGTAACAGTGTTATAGCATTGAAACAGACACATATTGTTTAGAGTGCATTGCTTGCTGTAAATAAGACTTCTTGTTGAAAGATTAGTCAAAACGTAGCAGCTACGGCTGAATGATCTTACATTGCAATTTGATTCAAGAGAATACTTATAACAGCCATCTTGAGCCAAAGTAAAACCCTGCAGAAATTCAGACGCCATTCCACACAAATTCTTATTTAGAAAAGAATTTATTTGTTCAACCATTGAACCATTGATGCCAGCACAGAGCTAGCGGTTCTCATCCGTTTATTTAATCTGTCTTTGTTCCGAGCCAATTGCTGTTCATTTATCAGATCATGGTCTTGCAAGGAGAAGAATGATTAATCACTTTTAAACTACGCTAGCAGCATGTTGACCGAAAAGTTGTGTTCTGAAGGATAATAACCAAGGATAGGAAATACTCAGAGTAATTTACTCAGATACTGTACTCGGAGTAAAAACTTGGCAGCATCGCTACCTTACTGAGTAAATAAATTTTGTGTTACTCTTACTCTGGATCGGAGTAAATATACTGCAAATTATCTTACTCTGAGTAAAAGTATTCCGTTACTCTGAGTAAAAGTATTTCTGAAACATCGCTTGATTGTCAATATAGTTTTCACTTTCTTGTCCCGGAAACTATTTTTTGTGGCAATGGAGATTGGTATACAGCATCACATTGTTATCTGCTCCTTGCAAAAAAGCTTTGTAAGCTTATCGGATTTTTCAGAATAAATGATGACGATGATGACGAAGAAAGAATTATGCCAGAGGATGTATGTGATCATGATACCTTTTTGAGCAACACCCAAAGCCCTAAGCTGGCCGGTTTTTCTATCAATTAAGCTTAAGTCGTAATTCAACTTGTTCTAAGGCGACCAGGATTTGCATTCTCTGAGAGAACTACCCTTGTTGAATGACTTGCTCGTCATTCACCAAGACCTATTCACACATCTCATCTAGCGCTGCACTGTCATCTGCATCTGAGTGCTTGCTTAGCGCAGAAGGACTAGTATTTTCTTTACAGCATAACCAATAAACTATTAAAATATTCTTTTTGTAATTGAAAATTTAAAAGTTAATTGTGATTATGCTCAGTGACGCTTGAATATTCACCACATGCCGTACATGATGCGACGATGCTTAACATCTTGCTTCATCTCGTTTGGCTAGCATGCGACTCACAATAGATTTTAACCTGCTGCTGTTGAAGACCATTACACGTGTTGTTCCTTTCAATACAAAATTTTTACTTTTACTCTTACTCTGAGTAACATTTTATTAAGCGTACTTTTACTTTTACTCAGAGTAATTCAACTTGATTTACTCTTACTCTTTTCTGAGTAGTTTTGAAGTTGCCTACTTTACTTTTACTCAGAGTACACATAAAATGTATCGTTCCTATCCTTGACAATAACATCATACTTTCCATCGCATTTTGGCTTCCAGCAATTTGTTATGTTATTTAAAGCCAAGTTGAATTGGTGGAGATCTCCACAACACAAGTCGGGCACAATCGTGCAGATCCAGAGATTTCTTATCATTTGCAAGCATCAGGGAAACATGTTCTGTCCGCACAATCCTTACTGTAGCTCTCATAACTATGGCTTGACCACGTACTGTGATCACATCAACAAGAGAGCAAACGTGCAAACATAATTCTGAAATTTTTTCTCTGCCGCAGAAAATACAAAGATATTGGTCTGGAGGGGCTGGTAGGCAGCAAAAATTCCAACTAGTAGTAGCACACGATTTCATAACTAGTAGCTTGATATTATTAGATCTACTTGAGATACGTCTGCGGTGATCTTCATGATGTCTAACCTTTCGCAAGGGTTTCTACGTTTCAGTGAGATAAACCTCCATTTGATAGGCCTAAATTTATGAATTCATGTAGGCTTAATTAATACAGTAGGCTAGACTAGGGTTGAGTAGGCACTAGGCCAAATGCTGCCCAATTTTTCTTCCACAGAAGAGTCTCCCAATAACTTAATATCACGAACAATATATAATATTTTTCGAACTTCTATAACAGATAAATGATACTTACTGCCATGCTTGGACTAGATTTTGTGATGTAAACAACTGATGGATAAAATTGTTGTTTCTGGAAGAATGCATTTGCCACGATGCAAGCCGTCAAGGCAACACTGCCAAGACTGATCAGAGCAACTCTCATTGCGTCCAACAATGAGAAAATGGTCAGAAACTCTGTAAAAGTTCAAATGATAAAGTCCAGGTTTCAGACAAGCACGTTCCTGTCCTTGACAGTCGAATCACTTCATTCTTTGAACTCAAAGCAGCGACCATTTGCGATCGTACACGAAACCAAAAGTTTAGACTGCAAGCGAGGTTACAAGAGAGGGGCCATTTCATCCGTAAATATACATCATTAAACTTCTTGCCATAAATGCATTTCCTATCCATATTTTGTAATTCCTTTATAAATATTGGCTTAAAATTCACATACGATTTTCAATAGGAATGTAATATGTAATAGTTGGTAGTTTTTTAAATAATGGCAATCAAGTCATGTGAGTAAATGACATTTGTACGCCCCGGTTGCTTTTCTCACATTGCCTCGCTTTGCAGTTCTACATGGATACGAGATTGTAACAACAAGTGGAAATCTCGTGACCTCGTGATTTGACTGCGATCATGTTTCGGGTTTGATTGAAGTCCAGCCTAATATTGCAGCATATTCTACGCGGGGATCATCGTCCCAATCTTGGTCCCGATCACATTCACAGCGTATTTTGCAAGCCAGACAGGTGTGTTAGAAAACTGGGATCCTCAGACGCCGAGTTCTTGGTTTCCACATAGCTCTCTTTTTGATCATGGCTGCTGGCTCTTCTGCACAAGATGTTCTTGTCAAGTCAAGTTGTGAGACGCTTTCAAGCTCCTCCGTCGAGACATCTAAATCAGCAATGCCTCAGTTCAAGTTATTTGGTGGTATCTTCATCAGCTTGGCTGCAGCTAAGCTTGCCTTTGCGGCATTGACACTTTTCGGTGAAGTAGGACAGATCATTATGTATCCACTGTGGCTTGATGTAGTTCAAAAAGGATCGCATATGAAATCTAAGAACCACTCACTTGGACATCACCACCATAAGGTTATCTACGAACCAGAATTCGACTGTTTTTCCGTCGTTCTCTGTGCCAGTGTCTTTGAATTGGTCTTATTCTTTGCCATTTATATGATGCTTGGACGACGAAGTACTGTTGAAAGGAGATTCCCTCACAGTTGCATTTTATTGGTGTCTGTATGCAACTCAGTTAATTCAATCATGACAGCATTTACAAGCAGTGGGACCAGAACCGCTCCTTACCTGCAAACGTTGCTGTTGAACTCATATATTCCTTTCACTGTGATGTTGAGGTAAGTAGAGTGAATGAAGCCTAACATCCATGTATGGCCAAAGCATCATCATCATCTTTTATTGTGGAACCCACAATAAGCCATTATATTTTTTTCATGGGGCACATACATCAGAAAACAATTCAAAGCTAGATACTGTATATGTATGAACATTATCAACAATTGGAATTTAAACAGGCAAAATTTTATACAGGAAACAATTATCACAAAAACCAACTTCCATTAGAATTTAACTGACACAGCAAAAAGACGACCTGTAAACGATGCAACAGAGACCAATCATGACAAAGAACAGCATACGACAAGCGGACAACACAGCGACAAAGACTTAAAATGCCGCCAAAGCTATGCATGTTGGTCAATTTTGCGGGTCATTACGGCTTACTTTATAGATGATAATTAATTGGACGGAGACCCCTGTATCTTTTAAGCAATGGTATGATCATTCACATCAGTTGGAAACAAAAACAGAGCACTGCACATCAACATGGAAAATAGCTAGTAATTTTCAGACCAGATACAGTCAAACCTGTATTAGCACTTAGCAGACACCTCTATAGAGCAGCCACCTGTGTATAAAGGCCACTCCTCATAACCCTCAAATGACACTTTCTATAGAAATCAAACTGGACAGAAAAGCCACCTGTCCATAAAGGTCATTTTCCTCAGATCCGAAAGGTGGCCATTATAAAAAGGTTTCACTGTACCCCATTGTCACTTTGTGGAGGTACAGCGGGCAGGTTTGAACCGTCACTTATTGTGAAAAGCAACAGGTGCACTGTAACTTGGGATTTAATTCGTTGCCATGATATCTGGTTTTACTTTTTCTATCTTTTTTATTTGTTAGGTATTTCTTCCTGAAGAAGTTACCTAACCGTAGGAAAGCCATTTGCGTTTTGATTGTAACACTGGCCTTGTTTGTCTGCTTGGTACCTAATTTCGACGCAAGACTATCTGACAGTAAAAGCTCAAAAGACACTGGTGGCCCAACTGGACCGGCTAAGATACTTTGGCCTTTGGCTTTCATGATGTCGATTGTAAGTAGAATGAGTTTATGATAATTCCTGACGATTGCTCTCGGCTGGCACTCATACAGACAGTACTCCTTCGCCGACTAAGAAATTACTCTTCATTGCAATTGGTCCCTTTAGTAGATGTAACCGAGTTCAACTGTAGTCTGTAAGTCTATACAATATCTCCCACATGGCAACAAGTGCTTGGAACTCTTATTGATCAACTATTCTTTCTCGTAACCACTTGATATTGTAGAATACATACATGTGTTGTGTGTTGATCGAAGACAGAGGCAAGTAGGTGTAGTTGGATATATAATTGTGGCAGATACGACGGAGGGTAGCCAGCCCGTCCGAAGGCTCGAGGGTACAGATTGCAAGAGAACGACATTACGAAATACAAGACATTTATAGCGACTGACGGAGGGCGCTGATTGGCGGCTTGAGTGCTGACGTAAATGCTTGATGAGACCGGCACAATATTAACATAATAATGCTATTTCTGATAATTCTAGGTCTATTTCCTGGAATTGTTTATCGAATAATTAATTTTTTTGAGCTGTAATTTATGTATCGTTGTAGATTCCTGCTGTTTTCATGAACATATTCCAAGAGCGATACTTCAGGGGATACGGCTCAGAAGAAGGCCAAGAGACTGTCGATGTCTATTACTTGAACCTGTGGATGGCATTTTATCAGCTTATTATCGTTGTCAGTACATTCTGGCTTGATTTGATCCCTGGTTTTGGCACTGTCAGCTCGCTGCCTCATTTTTTTGAAAAGTATGTGGATTCAAGTTTCTACTTCTCTATATAACCATGGTCTTATCAGTGATGTTTTGTTAATCACAGAAGTGGGGGGGGGCGGATATAAAGTGGAGAATATGTAGGGGGCGAAGCCCCGCCCCCTGTGTAAGGCCCTTGGTAGGGGGATCTGAGACATTTGTTATACCAGGAATTAGGCGCAAAAAGGCTTATCATCGTTTGTACTAAATATGCTTACAAGACTTTTTAGAAGTGAGGGGACGGCGTTCCCCCAAAACAAAATAGTGGGCGGATGGCGTTCCCCCTCGTTTCCCCTCCAAATCATCACTGGGTCTTATCCATTTTTATATGCCAAATGTTTTTTTTGCAGTTTTTCTAGTTTTGTAGCAAATGTTCTCATTTAGCATTTAACTGTCATGTATAAAATGACGCAGTTGCTAAAAACAGATCAATGGCCACTGATTTACTTGGCTATTAAACGTTCTTAGTAGTGGTGAGCCATGTGCATGAGCCTAGTATGATAAAATTGCCAAACTGTGTATATGTTGTAAATTACCCTTGTTGTAGGCTTAATATGATTTAGATTTATAATGCCAATTGATTTGTTACTGCTAGTCAGACAAGTCTGACAATACTTGTCTGACAATACTCTGTATCATACACTGCGTTTAAACGTTATCTTGGTTTTTGCCTTTCCAACACACTAGTGTAGAAGGATAAACATGGAGGCGTTTTGCATTCCATAATATATAATTATTTCATAGACATGTTGCCGGTCACACGACAGGGAGAAATGGCAGAGTTTCAAGGAGTACATATGGTTGTTGATGCCAGAGCTCTATGTTGTGAGACACAACGTATAATACAAAACAGTCAGAGTTGTTGACGCGATAAGTACAGAAAGCAAAGAGGAGAATTACAAGGTTACACAGAGTCCTAACATATTCTTACAATCAAGTGACTACACAATGATGACATCAGTTTCACACCGAACACCTGTCAGTCACTACACTAGGTGTAGAACATATTTTGCATTCAGCTGAATTATGTGCTTGCTTATCTAATGTGCATTGTTTTCCCAAAATATTTTTATAAGTTCTATTTTGCTATAGTCCTGTGGTGTTTTTTTCAGTGTGAAGTTTGGTTTTGGTTGTTTCTTCGGCATGGACCACTGTGGCACAACTCCTGCGATGCGAGGACTACTATATGTAGTGTCATATGTCATCAGTTACCTTGCCGGTGCGCTGCTAATCAAGCATGGTGAAAGCTCAACATTGTGGGCACTTGTAGTGGTGAGTTAATTACATGTGTCAGATTAATTGTTGACCAGTTGTGTTAACTGCCGTGACGTTGCGGCATACTCACTGACATGTAGTGACTTGCACATAATAATGTAGAACATGCCATGGGACAATGTCATATATGACCTTTGTTCTATTCATTGTCGTGGCAACAACTTTGTCCATGTTTTATCAGTTCTGCATATATGTTGCTAATATGGCATATTCATTATAGATACGTAATGAGATGAAATAGTCAAAGGGATTAAGATATGCCCAGCATAGTTTCTATGAACACGTCATGGATGCCTTAGGAATGACATCTCAAACGTGTATGATTTATCATTGGCATCGTTTTCACTTTTTTTTTCAGAACATGGTGACTCCTCTGACGTTTCTTTTTTGGAAATTATTTGACGAGAATCCATTCAAATGGGACCCTGAAGTCCATGCCAGCATTGCGTTCAGTGTGGCTGGGTTGGCACTCATGCTTCCCGCAACGATCATTTACAATCTTGGGTGAGTTGCACCATTATGCTTCGCTTTAATTACCATTATAGATGTTTATTGTATTGTTATTACAGTCAACTGTAAGGTGCATAATAAATATTTAATAAATGTTTTCATTTTTACATCTTATTCTTTAAATGAAGAAGATCAAATAGTTATATGATTGATTGGTAGGCTTCGTATGTATTGCGCTTCCATGCATCCTCAAAATGTACAAAATTGTTTTTCTTAAACCTGCTTCAAGACAGTGACCTAAGAGACAGAAAATACTATCTGGTATGCCGTGGAGCGAGACTTGGACTAAACAAGTCAAATTATCCTTGAATTGATTCTTTCAAGTGCAAGCCAGCATAGTCATGATATGCAGGGGTCTTCATGCTACTCGTTAACTTTCAACTTGTCTCTGTTTTCAAAAAACCATGTTGTTTTAAGAACATTGATACTTAGATCAGCATTTGTTGAGATTGACATTGTATTATGGAAATTTTAAACTTTTGTGTCTGCTAATTTTCACAAATGCAGTGCTGTTGTAACCGTAATTTGCATTCGTTCAGACGAACAATTTAATAATTATTTAACACATTTTAAAATAGCACTTGCGTATAAGCCAAAGTGGCACTTTGAAACGAATAATTTGGTGCTAGAAATTCTGTCTATACTGTATACCCAGTAATTGTTGTGTTATGATCCGTTGCGATCGAAGTGTATACGACTGTACGTGTATGTGTGATCTGTGTAGATCTGAACGTGTTCTATGTAGAACGAGAGTAATCGTACGGAGAGCAAGACAACAGTGTCTTCGGTCGTGAGACTTCATCCAGGAATGAATATCATTCAAGATTACACTAATTTATAGATACATGTGAAACGAGGCTATACACTGAATAGAGGTTGATTAAGCGAGGCGAAGACCACAGAGGAAATAATTTGGAACATTTGCAAAATCTGGTAGAAATGTCTAACAAAATCAACTAAATTTGGCACTGCAAAGCACATATATACGAAACAATTCCGAGAAATTAGGGACGTGTGGCAACCCTATGTGGATGTGTTTGCCTAAATTGTTCTTATTGTTGTTTTATAGGGACGAAGAAAATGACAGTATTGAACTACCAAGCAGTGATTCCATCTTTTCTTCAGAGGAATCAAGCCCACTGCTCGACTCAAGTTCACCAAAACTACACTACGTGTAATGCAATGACATTCAATCTGGATAAG
>OFHS01001688.1:10339-23500 GCA_900245855.1 Calvadosia cruxmelitensis
TGGCAAGGAAGGGACTCGGCAAACTGACAACACTCTGTTCTGTTCTGTTTCCACGAAGCACTTTGTTCTCGATATCCTGCAGAAGAAGAAGATCATTTCTAAGTTGTTATTAACTTAGCACTTTACCATAATATTTGTAAAGCTGAAATTGAACTTTTGTAAATTATAAATTCACAAATATATTGCAGCTGTAGCTGGTGAACCGACACGCAATTTGGCCAGTATCATCATTACGTGGTGCATTGTTTGCATTACCTCCAGTACAATCATGGTTCCCAATAGATTGAAATAGATCCTTTTGAACCATTTGAGAGAAACCGCTTGCTATGGCAAGCACAGCATACTCAAAGGCCAATTCTACAGCGATAATTTCTCAAACTTACAGAAAACATTGCTCGGATTCAAATCAGTCCCGTAAAAATGGCTCTGTCAAATTTCACACCGTTCATGAGATGTATATGCATTTGAAAAAGATTCAAATAATACTGTCAAACCTGTGTTAGCGGCCACCTCTGTAGAGCAGCCACCTCTGTATAAAGGCCACTCTTCATAATCCTAAAAGGACACCTTCTATAGAAACCAACCTGTACAGAAAGGCCACCTGTCTATAAAGGTCAATTTCCTCAGGTCCCAAAGGTGACCACTATGGACAGGTTTCACTGTACACATGTAATGTATAGCATACATGCATACTATGGAACGCTCATTGTTACGACGCGCACATGTTTTTGGCCTCGTTTCTAAAGTTACATTGAATGTGCCGTGTCTCGTGCCCAGTCCTCGTAGCTATGGGTAAATCCCCGTGGGCGCGGCTACATAATTTACTTGTCGTTGGCTCTCAATAGAGACGGTCGCAATGGGCAACCAGATTCAGAACTTTGATGTGCTTAGTTTCTGTCTCTGTCTCTTGTCTACGTTTCATTTTCTCGGAGAACCAGCAAGTCAACCCATCAATGTTACTGCAGCATAAATTATACAGTCCGCATGCTCGATCCATCTCTTAGGAGCTACCGTTGCGGTAACGCTCATAGTATACATACATACTATGGAACGCTCTCCCACGAGAGTTGAGAGACTCACCCAATTTGCAGGCTTTTAAATCACGCTACGTACAATTTATTTTGATGGCAAATTATAAATTATGTAAAACGCTTATAATCTTAACATACAATTAGTTACATTGCCACAAATCTTAATTTTAATTATCTTATTATTCCTTTTAAGTAATCCATTGCCTATTGTATGCTGTTTAAACGTGAGGGCCGCAGGTTAGACAAGTCTATGTGACTTACTGGTTTACCCTCCTTAAATATATGGAATGAATGAATGAATGAATGAATGACATGTAGAAGTCTTGTATAGGTCACTATGCTACAGGAAGGGAATCCTAAAGACATTACGTTTTTACATTATTATCTGATAAGGGATGGAAGCATCTATTTAAATTCCACAATAGAGTCAGCAATAGTTACATGCTCTGATAAATTGTTCTATTTTTGAATATAAAAAGGATAAATGTTTCGTCTTGCTTTAAACAGTTATTTAGAGGAAGTCTCAGTTGCTGTCCTGGAGTCGTCAGATTTAAAATATTGGTGACAGCGGAATAATGACTCTGTGAGTCAAAAGACCAATCGTATTGCCTTTATGACAGCATTGACTGCATGTTCATCGATGAACAATTGCCTACAAAGCTCGACTTCTCATTGGACCACTGCAAGCAGTTCCAGGTATGACATATGAAATGGGGTATGTATATCTGCATTAATTAGTAATTTAGAGCAACTCATTGCCTTAGACAAGGTGTCTTCTCTCCGCTCCAAAATTTAATCTCGCTCGAGATTGTAAAAGTGTAGTGATTTAATATTGCATATCGCAATTCGTAATAGCCTCGTTTCCAATGTTGCCTCTTTTTCAAGTGAACTTTCACTACGTCTAAGGCACTTCTGCAATCTGATTCCATCAATGTTTGGCATCTGATGCGTCTACTCTTACTTGGCTATTCTATATTATTCTCAGCTGTTAGTGCCACTCAACATTGGCTGAGTAGATATTTGATCATTAGAATTGTTTCGACTTGAATTATTCCTTTTCTTTTGTGCATGTCATGGTACAGTTTTGAGGGTGTCTACCACTCAACAAGATCTTAATCTGAGAACAATATAGACACTATGAATAAAACTTGTGAAAAACTTGTGAAAGTTCACAACGTTTTAACAAGATTTTCACAAGCTTTTGTAAAAAGTGCTGGCAGATGAATCATTTCTACAAGATATTTTCACAACTTTTTTGGTTTTCACAAGTTTTTCACAATTTATTTGATTCATAGTGATACACCATGGAGTAAAACTTTCATACATTTAACCGAGAGAAGTGCCGTCGCGATCTATTAACACTTAATGCACCAGTGATAGGACAATGGACCAAGCACAGTCCCAATGCACGGCAGGATACAAATGTTTTTGGCAGTTGGTTTCGAGCTGAAATCTACAATTTTGACAGCCAAGAACAATCCTTGAAATTAACCATCATTGACAGGAGTACCCCTGATTGCGTTTCAAACAAATCATATTTCTGGCGTCTTCACCTGTGGCAGAGGTCTACTCAAGTAATGCCGAAATGCATTGGGACTGCAGATTAGGGTCTATCCATCCCTGGTTAGCTTTTATAGCGTTAGAAAGAACTACAAGGTGTAAAATGAATAGATAGCAGAGTTACCTATAATATAAAAGGATATTTATTATGTTTTACAAACTGAGATAATAAGCATATCAGAACTTGAAACGTTAACTTTTTCTAGCAATTTCTTAAATAGTATTTTTTGGCGGAACTCTTCTGTAATTACATAACTGTTCAACTTACATTAACATTTGCAACAATTGTCAAAGGGAAACTATCGAGCAAGAAAAATTATTAACTAACGGATTTCTTTACTTGCCAAGAAACTGTTTGCCATCTATTCTCAAGATTTAGTGATTTTGTCCAGGAATTTTAGTGATTTAGGGAAAAATATACGAGATTTGTTTGAGTCATTTGCCGTTTGGAGAGACTGATCGACTGGTGATTGAGAAGTCAAACGCAGGTGGGGGGATCACGATCACGAGTAAAGTTCAGCGACAGCCTTACGTAAATTAATACCATTAACACCGACGAAATCTCTCCCCGCCTCTTTGGCAAGGTCGAGGGAGGAGCCCATTGTTGATCTAATACGCCAGCGGCCGCCTACCTTGATGCGACTGAAGCGTAGCGTTCATGCAACTCCATGTGGCAACCTGCAATTGGACGGAAAAACAACTAAACAAGAATCTCCTCAACAGAATAAAGACCAACGCGAGTTGACAGTCGATTGTCGAGCTAAACGTGGTTAATGTCAAGACGATAGGATAGAAGCAAACAAACCTCGCTGCTTGGACAATGGCGCACGGCAGCTTTCAATTTACGAAAACCCCGCTTCCCTTTCACTACCTGAGAAACATGAATGAAAGCTGTTATACAAAAGCAACAAAACGCCGGCAGGCGCGAACATGTATTTTTCACACGTTTCCAGACGACAAGCCCCACTATAACACCGGCGTTTCGTTAGACAATGGTGTTAAAATACTACGGTATAAGAAAGTTTCGGCATTTGAAGACCGGCGCTGAGCTAAACTGCAGACGACACCAAATTGCGTGGTTTGGGAAAGGATATACGCTCTTTAGCGAACGACAATGAAAATAGCTACTCTGCATATCACAAAATAAATGAGAATCATGAATCATCTGACAGAACTTTTAAATTCTTGAAATCACCTTTTCGCAAGCACGACGACAAGATCTCAACGAAGTTTCAGCGCAGCACGACAACTGACCTTTTGATACTGTAACAACAAACAATGAAAGAGTGTAAATTTTCCACAGCGAGCGAGTCACAGTTCAGCAGTAAATCAAGCGGGCGACTTTTGTGGGTAAAGTGAAATCGTTAGAAAGGCTTTGCACGTCTAAATTTGTTACGGGACCGCTAACACATACATTCGGTGTGCCACGAGCAGAGCTGCAAACGAGCTCACATAACATCACCCACGGCGAAGGAAGCGCGACTGTTTCTATTTCAAAACAGCAGGCAAGGGATGGTTAATCACCGCTTTCTTATCAAAACACAGGAGGTAACACCAAGTTGATCTTTGTGTAGTGGATCTGCCAGCGTGCGTCGTTCTCGTAGCAGGTCTAACAGAAAGTGAGCAACAAACTACGGCAATTTACACACCGTAATAAAATTACGATCTGGCATAAATGCAGCTTACCTTTAGTGCCATTGATTTGTGTGATAACAATAACGATTGCAACTCCGAGCAAAACAGGCCAAATCCTCCATGCGACTAACATCACGTCAACTGCAAGACACACAGCGAACGAGACCAATCTTCAACCACGTTCCATCTGGAAAAAGTTCAGCGCCAACCCGACAACAACATTTCGGATGGGCGATGACAGTTCAAGCGGAATCCACTTGTGAAGCGAGCTGATCTCTGCAAATAGCCTTGTCTCTAATTAATTCGAATGACACAGATACGTTAAAAGCCTCAACTGTCACTCAGGATTTATATAGTATACTGCCCTGTTTGACAGCTAGTCAATACTAAAGAGCGTCTGTTGCGGGAATCTTCACGGCCTGCTGCCATGTCATTCATGATAATTCTATCGAAGCCTATTCATTGTTCAATGTGGTGAAGGTTCTCACAGTGGGGATACAAGTCATTAGGTTTATAACGTCATATGTTCCTCTGACCGCTCAAAGCAAGCGGAAAATGATCATGTTATTTGTATAGAACTTTGTATTCGGATTCTTGTCTTCTCCCTAGGGTGGTGGTCCTCCTTCAGACTAAAGTTCTCCGATGACATGGCGTTAACTACTGACATCTGATACTTGATTTTTTATCCTTCCTTTTACGCAACAGAATTCAGCTGGGAGTACAAAACACTTGCAGGATATCCGGGCAGGACGAGCAGACATCCACTTTCTGCAAACATGTATCATCAAATTTGATTTCAGAAATAAATGTCTTTTTATCACCGTTTTTCACGCATTTTATTTATGGTAAAGATCTCACGAGGGACTGTTTAGGTCATGTAAATGTTGAAATATATCCTACTGAGCTGAAAGGGTTGCGTTGGTAGTAGAGTGTTGACAATTTAAGGCATACCTTCGTCGGCTTAAAGCTTCTAATCCTTCTTTGTAAGCTTATGATGTCAAGCGGAGTTGAGTCCTTGCAAAGAGCCCTCGGCTGATGGCTGCGCGATGCACTTCAGCAATTATGCGCACAATCAACTTTTACTCAAAAGTGGTGACAGCACTTACGTGGAGGTCTCCCCGAAGTTACCACAAGCCAGGTTGTTTCACACACATGTTGGTCTTTGCTGGTCGAAATGAAGGAAATGGACGACAACTTGTGGGTGGAATTCAACAGCCAATCCACGATGATCTTTCAAGAACTTACTTGTCTTCTTAAAACATTTTAAAAACACTTTTCACGTTATAACCTACTCCCTGGAATCTACGTCAATATATTTTGTGATAATTCCACAGGATTGTGAGGAGCATTGTTAAGACCTTCTTTTATCAGGAGATTAACCACAGCTGCTATAACTTATACTACTTTCATAAAGCCGCTCCTCCTCACGTCTTAAGATAAGACCATCGTGGAATTATTCTCCCTTGTTCAATCACATTTCACATCCATTGAAGCGCATGAGATCTCGAACAACTGCTTATCACCGATCACCTCCACGTTTATGATTACATTATCTTGCTACCTTAGTAACACAATTGTGAACAACTCATGTCTGATGAACGCCAGAATGACTATCATAGACAATGCAATCAACTGTTGGCAACCAGCTGTCAGGATATAATATATTGGCCTCTTAGAAAATGCCGTCGTCGATTGTGTACATATAGTAATGTCGTCAAGAGAGACAATATTTTAGACCTCCTGCATCAAGGACAGAAACGTTGAACAATAAAACAAGGCGGGGTCTACCCAGTGAGAGAGATAGCAGGTTGGTTAGCTCTAACAATGATATATAGATGCCTATCATTTGGAAAAGCTCTGACGAATTAAGCCAATTCACAGAATTGCATGTTTCAGTGGTATAGCTGAAAGTCAACGCAGACTTGCTAGTCGTGTGTAAACCTATTGTAACTATTATTTTTATTCCTATAGCCTCATCTTATTATTAGCCTCAATTTCATGTAATATAAATTAGTTCCCAGTCCTCTCTCTATTGTGGTTACTTCCGCTTGTCAATCATAACCACTATGTAAAGTCAGTCCCTTATTCCAAGTATACAGCAAGTTGCATAACGTTTCATCACTTTTTCGTCTCTGCTTCTTGTCTACCTTTGTCGTAACGATTCCAAGATATATACCACACTCGTTACACTATTACATCTACACTAAACTATTCATGTTACGAAATGTAGCTATCTTCATCTCGCGTCATGCAGATCTTTCTGTAGATTGTGAAAACACAATCAGATTTTTCAGCTATCATGGGCGCCCATCAACCACAAGGTTGTGATCAGCAACTCAGCATGCGTTATATGTACTATGTTGATCAATGTAACCGGCCGCAAGGTATAATGTAGCACTGATAAAATCTAGACAGTCCTTTCTAACTGGAAGTCCATCTAGCCTGCTGCTGGCTCTGTCATATCATGCAATTAACCAACCACTGAAGTAAAACAAGCAAATGACATCGTTTGTGAGAGAAGTACTTCACTGTATTCAATTTATTATTTTCTTACAAATAAATACTCAAGCCGAAGTTAATAAAACTAAATACATTAAAATAAACAAACTAACTGAAACTAACTACAGGTTAAAAATCCGACAAAAAATCCGACGCTGTATTTGGTTTCCATCGATTCAGGGACCGCTCATTATTTTATGTCCCGGGTTGGTACCGAAGAAAAGCGCGTTGAGTAACTTAAATGTTAGCAACACCGAGGGTTGGGTAATTTTGTTTGTTTGCCACATTCCACTGATATTTCCTTTCCTTCGCTGATTAATCGATTCCAGTGTCATATAACTAAACTTGTTATGGCGTCCTCTGACTTATTCTATGCACATTTGATCTACATGGATGAAGTAATGAACTTAATAACAGTTCTTAATGCAATTAGGATATCTGCTTTTCTGTCCACACATGTTTAATATAACATGGTGTAATTTTTAGAGGTTGTGTAATTTTTTTCTTGGCTCGGGTGAAACAAAAAAGCTGAAACGTTTTGCTTCTCTTAGGTACCAACCCGGGGCATAAATAGTGAGTGGTCCCTAAATGGATGGATATCACGAGGCAACGTGTTTAGTATTTGCGATGTATCTGGATATGGAAAATCGAGCACCACTCTATCTTACCAACAAATTTTGAAATTCTTCAATTCTCAATTACAATTTTTGACACCTTGAATTTTTGTATTGCATTGTCATTACAGTCAAACTTGTATTAATGGCTACCTCTATAGAGCAGCCACCTGTGTATAAAGGCCACTCTTTATAACCCCAAAATGACACATTCTATATGAAATAAACCTGGACAGAAAGGCTACCAGTCTATAAAGGTCGTTTTCCTCAGGTCCCTAAGGTGACCATTTTAGACAGGTTTCACTGTACTTCTGCTTTATTGAACTGTAACTTATGGATCCCAGAACTCACATTTATACGCTCAAATTATAATCTCCACTAGTTTCCAGGGCATCATTCTGTGCTAGGCTAATTCATGTGTTTCTTATGACAATATTTTGTATAACAAACTCTAATTATAATCAAAATCAGTCGTCATTCTATATATGTAGAATAATGTTACCGAGTCGCTTTTTATTCCCCAGCGGCTAATTTGCCATACTGGCTTTGCTAATTGACCTCATTTGATTCAATCCAAACTCGTTTGTGATCACATAGTCATTTTAAGAGGGCTATAGAGTAACTAGTCACTTTTTGTGTAACTTTATAAAGTAACGACAGTGCAACCTGTCTATAATGGTCACCTTTCGGACATGAGGAAAATGACCGTTATAGACAGGTGACCTTTCTGTCCAGCTTGGTTTCTATACAAAGTGTCATTTTGGGGTTATGAAGAGTGGCCTTTGAAATACACAGGTGGCCGCTCTAAAGAAAAACCCGCTAATACAAGTTTGACTGTAATCACGTTTCACTGAAAATAACTGTTAACTGTAACTAGATACTATTTTTCAAAGTAACTAGTAACTTTTTAAAGTTGACTTTTGTTTACAATTAGTTTCTTTTCATCTTTAGTCTATAGCTGGTTTTGGATATCTCTAAGATACAATAAGATTCCAAGCATTCATGTATGCATGTAAAAATCCATATCAGGCGGCACATTGCAATTCTTTGAAATACACCTGTAGATTATACCTTCTTTTCTTATGATTGATGAAACTAGCTTTGAAAGTAACTGTAACCAGTAACTTTTGCTGACAGGTAACTAGTAACATTCGAAAGTTACTCTTACAGAACAGTAACTTTGAAGAGTAACTTTTCATTTTCGAAATAACGTAACTCTAAGTGTAACTAGTTTTAAAAGGTAACTTTTTCCGCCCTGCATTTTATTGGCACCATCAGTGGAATATTTGAGCCGAATTCAACGTTAGAAATTTCATTAAAATTGATGAATTCTCTACATTAAAAATAAATTTCATAGACAAGATTTTGTTTCTTGTTTCAAGCACAAATTGTCTTAACATAAGACTTTGATTTGGGGAAGAACAATAGAAAAGCTCAAATTCGGTTAAGTAATATATTGCTTGCAGCTTGGACAAGTATTTCTGTACTAGACTTAGGAATAATCCTATTTCTATTTTTTGACTGAAATGAGATATTTTTCTCTTGAAATAAGAACCACATTTCTGCAGTGTAGCGTCTCAGTGACACGAGTAGCGCTTTCTCCTGACTTAGAGGATTTAACTGAAACTGCCCATAAATCATTGATAATTATTCCTAACATTCCTACCTTCCTCGCACTGCGTAAGAGAACGGAACGATTTACATTCCATCAACGTAGAATGAAAAACATTCAATCATTTCGAAGCTAGTTTAATTATCCATGTATAAAAATAACAATTATATCAATGTTTGCCATTCCAGGAAGCGTCTAGAAATGATTAGGGTGCAAACACCATCTTCGTGGTCTCTACAATAAATCCTTCGCGCCACTGTTGTCATCAGACCTCATCGCGACCGAGCTTTCCCGCTTATTAAATTTACTGACGTCGAATATGTGACGCAGTGTAAGTACCTTAAATACTATGAACATTGAGATGCTGCTACAAAGTTTGGGTACTTGCTTCTGCCAGGATCGCAGCCACAAAAACGGGTACGGATAGAACAGCTGTGTGGAAGATTCGTATTTGTTAAGAGAATTAGAATTATTGCGACATGAGCAGAGGGATTTATCCACTGTGCTAAACGAGCTGCTGTTTCTTTCCCGTGAAGGCTTTTACTTAGCCTGGGGTTTTGTATTCGAGTGCTGATGGTCATATACGTGAACTGATAGATATATGATCTAATAACACTCTTCGTTTGCTCACCACGTATAAGGCTGTGCTCTAGTGGGTCACGTCTTTGTTCAGTTTCACACCTATGGAAGAACGCTTGTTTTCTTGGTACTGATCTGTTGACCAACTTTCTGGGTGGCCAAGTCAAGTGCATCAAGAGTATCTTGAGAAGCGGTTTCGTCTTGTATTAGCAAAGAAATCGGCATGATTATGCTCCGAAATCAGCAAGAGGCTGTTTGCGATTATTAATCTACCAATCATCTGCTACATTCCATATCATCATCCAATCAGCAGTGACATAGAAGAGCATTATATCAAAAGAATGATGACGTATACTTGTCTCATTCAATCGCGAAGACTCGAGAGTGTTACCACGGATGGAAAATAACAAGCTGTCATGGTGTAGTTCAAGGCGCCCCTACGCCCAGTTGGTCGATGGCATCGTGAAATGAACCGGCTATTCCTCTGATTGGCTTGTGTAGGTGGCCATAGCGCGGACCCCTCTTGCTCCATTACCTCTCCGAAGGAGCGCGAGGCTACAAGGTCGTGCATCTAGCAGAGACTGAACGAGACTTTGTCGCAATGCCGAAATGGATGAATGGATGGATGGTGTAGTTCATTTCTTCAGAAATTACCTCTCCTCCCACAGCATCTGCGGTTGCTTGTGTCTTTGAAATCGATTTTCAATTTTCGAACTATATAATAGCGTGCAATAACAAATAATTATTTGAGCATATAATTATCAGCATTCTAGCGTATATAACCCAGACATCTAAAACTATAATAACGGGTTTGCCATTTGCTAATGCAGGACAAACTTCTGCGTGCTGTATAGTCAAAAGCAGTGAAAGAACAAAGAGACTACGGAATGCATTGTAAGTTTATACGGCCTCTGAAAACTCAACGGAGATCATGTCGACGATCTAACGAAGGTTTGATCTGTGCAGCATCGTCATCTTTATATAAACTAAGCTGAACTTCTAGCCGAAAACTCTCTCTTCGTGGCTTCAGCTTACAAATGACTGTCTTCGTATGGCCTAATCAAGGATCATAACGTCACCTGCATGAAGCGACCACCTTTATTAAGAGACCATTTGACAGAGAGGGATTCAATTTATTGAAACGCGTCTGTTTTTCAACTATTGCAAAATAATTTTGAAACACATCGACAGTCATTTCAGGACGGGATTTCAAGCCGTGATCATATCATTGAAAGAAAATAAGTCATATAAATGCTGTAATATCAGACCGTGATTTATTTCACGAAAATCATAGTGTTTATAATGATTTTTCCATCAGTTTTGTTACTGAGCAATATACGTGTAAATGTACGTGTGGTTGGTTTAAAACCACTTCTCTGGCACGAATGACAGAACAACCCACGGCGGCGTGTTGACAAGTAAGAACTTGAAGGTGGTCGCAAGTCCTTGAAGAATTGGGGTCAGTTTAGATGGTGCTTGTTCAACTGGCGCTGGGTCGTTGGATTTGGTGGTCGAGAAGTCCACAACATGTTCAAGGAACACTACAAAACGATCAAAACATTTATAAATGACGAAATAAATTCAACGAGAAAAGAAGAATAGAAATCGGTTATCATGAAATGTAATCTGCACCTTCTTCTGAGCGTTGCTCCACTGATGGCGTAACTTCGTTAGTTGATTTCAAACTCAGTGAAAGCTCTGATGCAACATCGCTTTCTATTGATGATTCCTCGACATCTGATTGGTCATCAAATAGAAGTCGCGTCCAGGAGAAGTCCCGCCATTCTATTGGATCTGCGTCCTCGCTCGATTCATCAGTGCTAGACCAATCACGTTCCTGGTCAGTGTTCTGTTCGAAGCATTCTATTGGAAGCTCTTCCGTGTTGGATTCATCTGAGTGGCTACTTTCGTATCCAGGCAATGGACTATCAAAGCGATGAACTATGTGGCCTAGGGTCTCATCTCCGTATTGCGAGCATTTGGCAAGTACTGAATCTTGGAATGGAGTGATAAATTCATCATCTGATTCATCGTCATCTCCGTTCATCCTCCAATGGGCCACGATATACTCATCTCCTTCATCGAGGCCTTCTTCTTCAGTCAAACAGTGGCCCGTGCGGTAGCCCTGGGGAGCAAACAAGTCTCTGCCACGGAGAGGACTAGATCGTGCTTCAAGCAAGTTATGTTGGACTCGCTCTGCCTCGGTGGAGTATGCTTGGAGTTGCCTTTCCAGTTCTTCCACTTGGATGGTGCCTGGTCTGACATTGTAAGGCAATGGAGAGCGACCACGTCGTCCCGTAGTCCCTTGATAGTTCCAAGTGTCTTGTTGGGGTTGGGGGCCCCACACATTTCTTGGTTCTTGGTTCCAATTGTCCCGTTGCTTCGTCTTCGGCCATGAGCTTTCTTCTTCCGATCCTCGTTGTAAGGCCGAGTACATCTCTCGCATGTACTCCTCTTGAAAATCACGTTGTTGCCAAGCAACAGGTGGCGAGGGAAGTCGCGATTGGTAGTAATACGCCATCTCACTCAATCAATCAATCTGCTACTTCACAACAGCAGTTTTCTTTTAATCGGTGAAAGGAAATGGCAGCTTCGAGCATAAGAATCACAGGAGTGATACAGGAATGGTGACGTCACAATCATTAGTAGGCATGGCAACTTCATACGGAGGCTAATAATTGGCCTCGTTGTTGCGACAAATTAGTAACTGGAATATCCATTCTCAGGGTTTGCGACCACGCGAACGGCTTAATCATCGTAAAAATATCAAGCTTTCATTCTTTGACTTCAAGTACTGAAGAAAAGTACTCGCATTCTTCGACAATAATCAGAAGGTACAATATGCGTCCGACGGATCATGACAAACCACATATTCACTCACATCGTGTTAACGGCTGCATTAATTGCTTGGACATATACGGATTTTGTCTTATCCTGTGAATTTTAGCGTACAGTTTTTCGCTTGTATGTAATTTCTTGCACAGGCATGGGTAGACTTTCGTCAGGTGAGTTGGTAGATGAAATTGCTCCATGACAGAGTTTATGGTCCTCGCATCTATCAATGACGTTGATTTGGGACATTGCTCTGTAATCATTTTGTTCAGCCTTCGGAAGTAAATCAAATCTGCTCCGAGTTTTGTTTGTAATGGCTTATAGGTTTCCCAAAACGTCCGATTAGCAACTTCATACAATGCCAAATCGACGCTATTCCTAGTCAAAATGAGTTCTTTTACTCTATCTGTTAACATGTCTTCGTGCTTCTGATGACGAACAAGCGCTCTGATGTAAACGATATCTAAAAACTCCCAACAAAATATATGCCTCAAAAGAACTAATCCTTGGTCAAAATATTCCAAAATCAACACCAAGTCGAATGTCTTCATAACATTTTCTATCGTTGTTTCCTTGTCAATTTCGCTTGAATTTCTAAACCTAAGTCCTGTTAAATCATATGTCATGCTGTTTTGTAGTAGATATGGCAAATCCTTACGAAGATTGGTCTCGTTGTAAGTAATATGCTCCAGGTATTCAAGCAAAGGGTTTTTGCTGTTTTGAAGTCCCAAAATATGTGGAAGTTGCTCGTAATAAAAGACAGACAGGAATTGTTCAATCGGATGCCTGATGATTGTTA
>OFHS01001689.1:1978-25657 GCA_900245855.1 Calvadosia cruxmelitensis
GGTAATATCTTGAAAACGAGGCATGATCACGAGTTGAAAATGATCGGATTTTGTTCTCCGCCTCGTGATCATTCATTTGGTACCATTCATTACGCTGAGTTCGACCGTGGGGGTAACTTCGAGCTGGCACGCCCACAAATAAACGCTAATTGCCTGCTGATCATAGATGATCATCGCAAAATATTGGCTGATCACGGATGTACAGATCGTGATCGTGCTAGTCCAGGACTTGGAAGCCAATCGCAGCTGTGGGGGTGCTAGCTCGAACAGGGTATGTTGGAGGGAGCATGTGGCGACAATCGCTGTCCTTTAGCACTAAGCCATTATTAACGGAGAAGGACTAGCTGAAATTTCAGAGTTCGTATAGGTCAGCATGAACAGTGTGAATGTTGTTATTCAGGAAGCTGCTGAGAAGGAGACGGGTCCTCTCTTGACACGTGAAGTAATTGCTACTGGTGGATCGGTGGCAGCTCTGGCGACGAGAAAGAGTCTGTAAAATAGTCTCTTCGGTTGTGTTTCCTAATTCAATGGCAAGGAACACCTTTCAAACATGATACTTGATTCGCATTGGGGATATCCCCCTTTACCTGACAGAGAGGCCTCAGGATGGTTTGAAAACGATCAGCGCAAGCTGTTGAAGCAGTAGGCCACGAGCTTCGCCAGTGACGTAAGATCGGCATTTATGCGGCTAAGCTTGCGTCGCAGCAGTCTTGAATAACTGCAGATCAATCACGGAACTGCTGTGCCAGCTAATTGGATGACAGTCAGAGGCTTTTACAATTGACATAGATGGGAGACAATTGACATGGCTTCTTGTTGCCTCTGATTGGCTTGCAGGATAAATCTCCATTCTTTCTTCATCACAATTGACATAATTGGGAACAATTGACATGGGTACTGTCAAAGCTCTGGCTCTTTCTTGGCATTTGATTGGTTCTAAATCGAAAATGGCGACGCTTCATGCAAATCTATTGGTCGTAGAACAATTGACATAATTATACGGCCAGATTTGAGCCATTTCGAGAACACAAGATCCATCGCTGGAAATCTTGCACGGTGCTGCGGCTTGGATCGTCCATTAACTCCTCTCGTATTGTTGCAAGGCCCTAGCCGACTGGCAGGATATGGTTGTTGGTTTCAACGCTGGTTAAAAAGATACTATCTTCAACGTAATTTGTTAGGACATAGTTTGAGTAAATGGCATCTGACGTCACCATGGACAAGCAGATACATCTAATAAAGCTTGCATTAAAAATTATTTAAATTATTTTGCTGATCGTGGACATGTAGATACTTGACTTGGATTTTACGTATTCCTCAGCCCAGATTTCTAGTTGCATGCAGAATGATGATGGGGGGTACTCTGCGGCTGCTGTTTGACCTCATTTGTGTTATTACTTCTGCTGAATTGCTATTAAGAGACTTCGAATCTGCGACAGTTCTTGTTTGCTGCTATCTTCGTCATATCACACACGTGGTTGTTTGCTTACATCAGTTTTTCGTCAAAGCACGTGTTCGTTGGGCTGCCTTGGACGAAAACACTATTTCTTGCCTATTTTGACAGTGTCTTGGTTTTCTCGATCGCAATTCCCATAAAATTATTGTCGACCTTACTCAGCTGACTGTTGTTTCGTAAGGCTTGAGCAAATGTAGTAGCCGGACCAGGTAATGTCGCCCACGTGTTGATACTGTACAAGTTGCATATGATAAAGTATAGTGCCTGTATCTTTGGGTTTACATATTAATTTGATATTAAAATAACGGGTGCTGCACTTGTTGCTATAAGCATTTTCATTTTGGGAGGCAAGCATAGAGCCTTTACGTGCCATTTCCTGTAAGTACCATCACATTGCAATGAGCAGCCACTTTCTAGGAATATCAACTATCCTCGGGTCATCAAATTGACAATAACACTGGCCTGATATTTGTATCGAAGTAGCTAGGCTCCAGACGTCCAGTTCGCACCTCCCGTAACTGGGTTCCACTTTTAGACATACGTATGTAAATACTGTATCCACCCGTTGAGAGTTGCAATGATGGAAAACAGCTAGGATGCGAACTCTGGTGAGGGTGACACCTATTGAGCCTCAAACGACTACTAGAAAGGCATTCCAAGCGAAATACGGAGTTAGCTTCAAGAAGATTCCGTAATGACAGGGCGCGGATGGCAATGTCCTACGAAGTGGCCTCGAACAGCTGTACCAGACCAAGGAAGGAGTGGAGAATGGTATTTGTTGGTGGAAATGGAGAAGTTGCCTAGGGCTTTGTAGCCACACCATTTGACTTCCGGCAAGGCGAAACAGCGTTGTTTGAAGTAAGCGTGATTGTATTGGGCCTGCAACGCTGCAGGACTGTCTTGACGGTGAAGCAATGACTGTCTAGGTCGGAAACAGAGCAGGATATGAATGAAACCGTTGATAATGGTTTGACCAATGTTGAAGTACGGCAAATAGTTCTATTTCGTAGCTAGAACCTTTCTTGAGACAGGCTGTCTCATGCTGGCGTACAATGGCCACTGACAGATCCAACTCTGCACCATAACAATTAGTATACTTGTTGCAATTAGTATACTTGTATAACAGTGCTTCGCTCAAAATCCCCGACTGATCATCTGCGATCACGTTTATTTACGTCCCTTATTCAGTCTGTCCTACTATACAACGCTGTCACATGGGCACTGACGACCTCCCTCGAAAAGGCTGTAGATGCCACCCACGCCCAGCTCCTCCGTGCGGTCTACAACATACACTGGCCGGAATGCATCAGGAATGATGAACTTTATCGAATCTTTAGCAAATTTGATCCCTCCAAGCCAGCTGCTGAGGAGCCGTCGCTTGAAGATGGCTGGGCACATCATCAGAGCCGAGCAGTACTGTCTCCAGCCAGTGCAAAACATCTTAACGTGGCGTCCAACGGCACCTGTAAGACGAGGCCAAGAAAGATCTTTGACATATCTAGATCGACTGTTGCTTGATTGCAATGCCCCAGACCAGTTAGGCGCCATATCGCACCTGCGAAAGCTCGCCCTCAACCGCGATGTCTGACGCAGCTCCTGTATTAGGAGCAACGTCATTTCATTCATTCAGTATACGTGTATTCATTTTTAAGTAGCTGACCATTTTAAAGTTTTTTTTCACGAGGTGATATGTTTGTTTACATAGATCGAAATTTCTGTTTTTTTTTTTAGAGATGGAGAAGCTATTTCCTTTCCTTCCGGATGCATTCTGAGTACAAAATACCAGCATCGAAAGCAGATCTCTCAACGATCAATTTGACCGCATCGTAACATTGGCAGATTGAAGTGTGCTAGTTCATGCTTCTCATTCGCTAAATATGCGATCATATGGTATCATTTTCATCAGTGCAAAGTCAGGGAGCAAATTGATTCGTATTTTATCTGCTGTTATTTCCTTGGGAAAGTCGGTCTTAAGCACATCCAAATATACACCTGCCAATCTGTTGTGGAATCGATCGCAAGTAGCGCTATTATATATTAATCATCTAAGCAGGCGGTGCACATTATTTAGCCAACGATACTGTGCGTTATCCGCCTTTTCGCCTGTAGCAGACTGGTTTTGCGACGTGGAAAGAAGGCGTCGTAGCCTGAAAGCAAGCAATCGTCTCCTGTGATGGTTGAAACCCGCTAACATAATGTTGTTTGCCAAGTTGATGCTGCTCTGGAAAGCCATCGTTCCCATTCTTGCTAACCGTATCTACAATCCAGCTGAAAGTCTCGAAAGTGGCTTCTGTCCGTCATCTGTAATTTCTTCTGCTACCGTCGAAAGTGCACTCCAATGCGAACAACGTTGCCTGTTGCATCCGTCTTGCAAAGCAACTCACGTTGTTCCTGCTCTCAACAATCGTTGGATGTGCAGACTGCTGAGTCAGATCGGTGGTTGCTCTCAAGAGGATGGGCTAATTGGCAAGATTCGTTATCAGGTGAGTATCAATAACGGATGATTTCCTCTTGATTAGATTATATCCCAAGAACAGTCAAAGGAAGATAATCAGTTATATATCTGCCAGGAAGGTTGACTTATTTCGATGAATCTTGTCTTGGTCTTGTCTTATATACAGTTTGTCTGCACCTCTTTCCTTTATTGTTGTTTCTATGGCTTTCATCCATAGTTTTTAAAAATTCGTCGTCGCTTTCGGTTGTTGATATTGTTTCGTTTTTGAATTCATTCTAGATGAATCAGCAAGCTCAAGGTATGTGACTAGTCAGAGAATTACAGCAAGCCGTACATTTTTGTATCTGTATGTATATACATACACTTGGTACTCGCAGGATATAATTTTATATGCATTATTAATTAGCCTACATGGGATTCACGAAGGAGAAATTTCACCTGCGCTGATGGAACGTTCTAGCGTTGTCATGGTATTCGTTGGTATGAGTTTTGACAATTAGAGGACCAATATGGAAACGTAGATTGCAGGGCTTCTGAATTGTGGATAGGGCTATCTCTTCTTACAGTCTCATGATCAGACAATGACGTTCTCACTACGACCACGCCTCAACCACTACGCCAAAACATGTAAACATTCATTGCTTTACATCGTTGAAAATATCAACTATAAAACGGTCGATAAACTTCTCGCAATCTGATTGGCCGAGTGGAGTGATTGGAAGTACAAGCAAACACCTGTTGCTCTCCTTATTTCACGTCTGAAGAATTTTTGAGCGTCCTTTGGAATCCAAGAGAACTTCGGAAATCGCAAAAGAACAATGGAAATCGCAAAAGAACAATGGAAATTTCTTGAAAACAAGAGGCCGGGTTCTTTCTAACTGGCTAACCTCATTCGATTTCCGCTTTTGATGAGAACATTTGATATCTTTTGCGTAGAAGCAGAAACACAAAAATATAGTCAAAGTGTTGCTCATGTTGCTTAAATATTTTCTTATAGACATTGCGTTTTTGAATCTGCCTTGGGGTCAGCCTGCGTGCAGACAGACTGATGTTTTTTCAAATTGGAATGTTACTCTGCTGTGTAAGCTTCCTTGTTCGTCTACTACCAGCTTCAGAGTAATGTGCTGTTATTGATTAGCTCCAAACTATTGTTGTTTGAAAATAACCTTCGTTGATATGGAGAGAAGACAGTGATCTCAACATCATTTTGTCAAGATTGTTTGCGCTTGAAATTCCAACACACGCTGCAGCCTGATCACGTTAAGCAACAAAGACTTCTTAGGCTGCTGATGAAACGTTGCTAGGCATCGTCCAACCACAAGCGACCGTGAGTTCTACCAATCACAGCATACGAGTTTGATGTTGGTAGTTGGCGGACAAGAAGCTTTGCACAACTGCACAGACCTACTGTTTTATCGAAAAAGTTCTTCTGCACGCAGCCTACCATGAAGTCTCTTTGAGGTGTGAATTCATTCTTCTAATTTAAATGAAATAAAATGGCATCTATTCAGTAAGGTATCCTTCGCGATCATGCGACAACCTTTCTCAAGCGGCCAGTTTGAAACTTCATTGGCAGTCGACGTAGCTACAGTTGCCTGTTAATAGTTTCTGCAATTGCAATCACTATGTTGAGAAATAAAATAAAATATTCAAAATATAATTACCTGTAACTTAATAATCTGTTCTCGTTGTTTGTATTTCGTCCAGGTCCTTATTGTTTTGGTGCAAAGGACGAGCAGTACGCTATGATTCCCTTCATCCATAAAACTGGAGCGTACAGAGTTCGTCTTGTGCATATCAATGGCTCATTCCATTGTGGCTTTGGGACGAAGCGATCGAGCAACTGGGGCTGCGTCAATGTTTTTATGAACGGGGGATGGCCAGTGCAGCACACTTTGATCTCAGATAACAGCAAGCAAATATTATTGTGATTCCAAAAGAAGAATTCAATGATTACACTTCGGAAATATATATGGATGTGAGCAACTTCATTGCAACGAAATCCTGCTTCCATTTTGTCAATGGGCAACAATACCGAGTTTATCTTCATGAAGACTTCAGCAATACCGACGAATCTGACAACGATGGTACTGTCTGCTTCTATTTGCACGCTTCAAGCGATGGTTGCTAGGCAGCAGCCACAAAGGCTGAAAATTGCACAGATGCTGCATTGCAAGACGGGATACGCTGTCCAAGTATAACTTTGTTACTGCGCATGCACTGACGACATTCATCTCTGAACTTCCTTGAACAACATGGCAGGGCAAGTACATCACAAATCTACGCAACAGAAACGGGGTAGACAAGGGTTCTTTTTATTAAACATGCTGGTAATAGAAGCAAACTGTGCTTTCAACAAGACATTGGTCTTGCGTAGTTTAAATGCTGCGCAGCTGGACACAGTTCAAAGCAAACTCTAAATGAGTAAGCAACTGGATGCTCCAAGTTGCAAAGTAAAATTAAAACACAAAATGTTCAAATTCAGAGAATACGAACTCACATAGTTTACAGTAACTTGTATCCAAGCATTTGGCTGATTTACACGCATTAAGAGCAAATGACACTTGCGTTGTATGTTTGTGGATAATTGTCTCCATTCGTGTTGACTATGAGTCTCCTCCATCATTAATTGGACCACTGACATCAGAGTTGCGTGATGAGCTCCGCCAGAAAGGGATCTGAGGCAGAGCCTTCTATATAGAGAGTTGGGACATCTATTGTTCTCGCTTTCTCGCTTCTGATTGGCTAAGACGGCGCGACAGCCATTTTAGTTCCTGTTGTGCAGCTTGCGTGATCACGCAACCAATGTATTGTTTTCAAACAAACAGCACAAAGGTTTCATCCTGCTGAATGAATTACAAAACAACACTGAGCGAAAATGGTGCTGTGTTGTGCTGTTGGTTGTACCAATAGGACAGGCAAGGGGCTCAGCTTCTATAATTTGCCAACCGGGAAAAGGAACATCCGGAAGAGAAGACAGTGGCTAGCGGCAATCAAAAGAGTAAATTACTCACCTGTTTCTTCAGGAAAAGTATGCGAGGTAAGCATAAATTCTGCTACATACATCACCACGTATTATTATTTGTGGTCTTCATACGACAGTACGGTTTGATTGTCTACTCCTCATTGTTCTCCACGAAGAAACACTTTGAGTCAGACCAGTTTGACCCTAAGGGATTGGACAAAAAAAAGTTGAAGTACGACGCTGTGCCCATGATTTTTGCCCACCGCCAGGCCAGGAAATGGAGGAAGAGTCCTCGTAGTCGCAACTCCCTACCAAAATATGTACGTAAATGCTACAACTTGCTCTTGTGATTCGCGTGTTGTGAATCCGTGATACAGTGTAATTGATGTTTGCTCTTTTGTGACCTAGCACGAAATCAAGATCACACCGAGAGCAGCTCCGATGACGAACTAGTGGACGTAGAAGCAGTGTCTTCTTGTGGTGACTCGTCGTCACAGGAAGACGAAGCAAGACCACAAGACCATCACAGCTATTTCGGTTGGATTCATAGATGCGGAAATGAATTGAGGACTGTATATTTGATTGAACTATCCAACGAAATTAGGGCGGCTGAACAACAATCTCAATACCACTTGACTTAGGAGATGAACTTGCTGACTAAATAGCATGTATTCCAACTTGAAATGAATATGTAAAGTAACTTACAGTACGATCGCTGTAGTTGCTGACTTTGTGAGTTGACCTTGACGAGGCTTCCCAATGATTTGTATTCTCCCGCAAGAGGTGATGATAAAAGCTAACTGTACTTCTAGCCGTCGTCTGAGACATTAAGACTCGATGTTTGTAACGCTCCGCGTTCAATGTTCAACTGTTTATTGAATAACATTTGTTGCTATTTATACAAAATGTAAGAGTTATTTGTCTACTAAATTACATGATTAATACAGAATAATAAAAGTAAGTAGAAACGTGTTCCATTATACAAGAATAATTACGAAAACTCAACAACCTTTTAACTATGAGAAAATACATGTTTAAGAGTAAGAATCTTGGCAAAAGGCCGTGAGAAAGTAAAAGTTATGTGAATCGCATGATTAAATAATGGTAATAAACTTAAAGAATGTTCTCTAGTAGTTTAAAGCTAGCCAACTTGCTTAAGGCAAGAGTAACTATTGTTCTTGTCGTGAGAAGACAGCGTCCGCGGCTAACAACATCACCTTGATAGAGCTTGGGAAAATACAACAAAAGTACGAAGCTTTCAATAAAAACACGGTCAGCCATTTCAACAGCGATCAACAGCAGTTCCTTTTCAAAGGGAAATGACAATCCATATGGTAATTATGTGTATTTGTCTAGCAACCACATTAATCGGCACTTAAAAGTTATCTGATAGTTTACAAACCTGAATCTTGATATTTTCTTACAGTATTCTGGTCCAACAAAACTAGTGAGAAGAGTTTGCAGCTACGTTATACTTGTGGACCAACGCGCTACCAGCTACTGCTAGAATAAGGTTTTCCTTTTCCATCAATCAGGACCCTCAACAGACGGATCCAGCACATCGAATTTGAAAGCGGTCTTATTGCTGCAGTCTTTAACACATAATGACAAAATACACACACCGCAGAGCAATTTACTCACAACTATACTGCCAAGCTAAGTATACGTGCTTGAACATTTATCACTGTTGATTTGCAGGGACCGTTGATGGATGTCCAATAGAAGCACTGTGCACTGCTCCTGGATTAGATGGTCATTCAGCCTGCATACGACTACGACCAGCAAACTCGATCCATCCTGGGGACGTGTACAGTGCCTGCTAACGATGGCACAATGAAAGACGCCATGGCATCACACGGTCTTGTGCTCATGCTGGCAGGACTGACCACACGTTGGAAGCAAGTCGTGGCATACCATTACACCGGATTGTCTTTCTGCCCAGCGACTGTCAAAGACATCATGATAAAAATTATTTGCGAAGACCATCAAGCTGTTTTTTTTGTTATGAGCGTAACAATGGATATGAGTGGTCAGAATTTGGCTGTCCTGAAGGAGTGCGGGATTACCTGTAAAGTGAAAAAGAAAATAACTGATGGTTAGTATACTGACCACGCTAAACACATGCTGGTATGTGTGTATGCTCTTCAACAGACTCTAATAACAGAAGTAGCGCGTGTTCTTATTTATTATTCTCAAATTGTTTCACAGATCAAGCCTCAACATACATCGAAGAAAAAATTCTAAACAACTCATGCCAACATCCTGTTCTGCCAGACGAAAAGCTTTACTTCATTCCAGATGTTCCACACCTATCAAAAATCTCAGGAACCATTTGACCAGAGGCCAGACAATCTATTTACCAGACTTCATTGTCCCAAAACACAACCTGCCTACTAACCAAGTTACAATCGATCCTTTTAAACGCCTCGTCCAATACGATGAAAGAAACGATATGCAAGTTGCTCCACATTTGACATCAAAGTTCATACATCCTGGACACTTTGATAAGATGAAAGTTGGCTGGGCCAAAAAACTACTGTCTAGACAGTCTGAAGCAGGGATTAGGTTGCTGATGAGGCGTGGTATCTTGGATCCCATTGCATTAACATCTGCGTGGTTTGCCAGTACAATTGATCAGTGGTTTGATCTGATGACGAGTCGTTCGCCTGCTCTGGTCTTCAGCTTTTTTAACATAGAAAAACACGAAGAGGCACTCGCATTTTTAAAAGACACAATTGACCTATTTCTACACATCAAAATTGGAAATAAAAACAAACATGTTTGGAAACGCGTCTGGCGCAATCATTGCAACCACTAGTGTACTACATTTACAATCTTTTTCACTCCTCCACAAAAATGGCTACAACTTTGTTTTGCTGAGCAGATTTACGCAAGATGCACAAGAAAACCTGTCTTCGACAATCAGACTAAAAAACCCAGTCCCAACTCCAATTGAAGTTTAGCACGCTCTTCGTATTATCACCATATCACAATCTTTGAAAACACCAACTACTGCAGGGTCCTATGAAGATGACGACATGACAGCATTTGCATCATTGCTTGATACCACAAAAGAAAACAGCACACCATCTTCTCGGTCAAACAGCCTTGCTTCCAACAACAGCGCAAATGTCTGCATTGATGAAGTGGTCCCAGAGGATATAGAGGCCCTTGAAGTTTTAGCAGGCTATTGCGTTAGGCAGTTCCAACGCAGATGCAAGAGATGTGGTCTCTGTCTAGCAGAGATCCGGTGCAAAACAACACAGCCCAATCATGACTATGCATGCCATCGCTACTCCAACTGCGAGAGTACAAGCAAGGAACACTCACCCACCCATCTTCTAAAATTATGCAGTTGCTACAAACAGCCCGGATAGTTTTCTTGTTAAATGAAGGCGAACTGCTATCATCCAAACAAATTGTCGAAAAATTACTAGACTCTACCCACTTAGCAAGAACATTCGACATACAAACTTGCCACGACGGCAAGAAACAGACCAAAATGACCAAAATCGTATTCCCTAGCCCCATAGTCCTCAGGAAAGACATAGAATTTCTAATAAACAATTTATGTAATGATAAAATAAGCAAAGAAAGAAGTATCCAATATCAGTACAACACTTGCCTCAATATGTATTTCCCAGTGTTTTGTGTAGTATTCCCTCAAGCGTGCTGAAGCTTTGGAAGTGTTGCTGCCTTGATATCTGCTGTAGCGTTGTTTAGTATGATCTTGTCTCGGCTTTTGGAATTGTTTACGAAGATATTGTAGAATCTCGTCTTTTGAATGGCTCACACCGTGATCATGCTTGGAGAGCCATTCGCTCCAAGCCTTCTCGCGATGGAAATCACAGAGGTGAATGTGTGAACATTAAGAATGGAATCACAATCAGAAATATTACAGTTGGCTGAATTTTGTGGTTGGCAAAGCAATGTCGTATAATTTGAAATAAATATCGTTGGGTACCTGGATGGCATTTTTCTATAGCATTGACTTCCGGAAGGGAGAAATCCACCATGAAATTTTGTGTTTTCCAACTTGGGTTGAGTTCAGCTATCTTTTCCAGAGCTTCCACTAAACTACCTGTGTCTTTATTCTGTGTAATAAATGCTGCTACCACAATGTAGCAAACAATGGTTGGAACACATACAAAGGATAGTGGCACTGAATACCTACAAGACAAAGAAAACATATTTGTATGAAATATGTTAGATTATTTTAAAATACACTTTAGAAACATATTTTGGAAACGATGTTTGCCTTCTCTGAAGATCAGACCAGGTAGTAGAAATAATAAAGTTTAAAGCGTTGTGAGGATGAGTGCTTGCAATGTTTTATGGTAGAGCATCTTGGAGCCTGTTCTCACCATAGTTGTTCAATTATGATCATTTTGAATGGTTTAGGGAAGTGATAACTGATGCTTCATAAAACCCCTGTCTAAGAGAATGAAGGATCGTATGAAATTGTGAATGCATTGTCAAACAGAACTGTTAGATCTCTTGATCTCTCATACCTGCAAACACGGTATGTTGCATCCAATAAACATGCACAATTCCTGTCCGTATAACACCGGAAGTCTGCGCACATTCATTCAGATTGGTTAAGGAACAAGAGCTTGTCATCTTCTGAAGATTGCTGAAAATGCATATGATTAGCACACATGATTTAAAGTGTTTAAAGACCTCTTATCCTACTGGCAGCCTTACAACTCACGGATGGGTCATTATGTAGGCGATGATGATAAAGTTTTGAAATACAATATCTGTCAAAAATAATACATCATGGATAAAATGCATCGATATACTACAGTATTCATTCCAAAGGATGTCAAATTTACACTAGAGTTTTGCTTGCATTAAACCTGACAATTGCATCGGTACGTATAATTCTTACCTGTAATTCTTCAGTCTTTCTTTTTCTCTTTTCCTTGAGTTTTTCATCAATATCTGCTCCTTGATGGCACACAACGCATACTGTCCCTCCGATCAGGAATGGTGTTCCATCGAATTCGAATGAAATGCCAACATTGGAAGCCATTGACCATCAAACTTTGGAGTTGTTCTTTGCAGCGAGCAAAAGCTGGTCAAGTGGTTTATCTAAACAACAGAGACAAGTATGTGGAACTATTACGACTAAGAAAGAACAGTGTCCTGAAGCTCACATGCCATTACAGGCGACAAAGGAGTAGTAATAACGTCCAAGCTATCAAAATAAAGAGCAAGACCATTAGCCTGGGCTCACTCGTCTCAGGCTGTCTAGGTGGGCAAGAACTATGCAACGTACCGAATGATGGATCCTTGCTGAAGCTTTACTTTAAAGTAGATAAAAAATTGTAAAATTAACATTTCCATTCAAACACCAGACATTATTCCCTAGGCCATGGATAACGTTTTCCCACATGCCGCTTTCTCAAATGGAATGTTTTGTACAATGGAAAAATAAATGGAACAAATAAAATATTTATACTAATGATGATTATACAGCAATAATGATACTACGGTGATGCAATAATTAAAATGGCATAAAACATAAATAGATAAATAAATAGGCATAATATTATTTATGAAATAGGAATTGTAACTTAGTATTATATTACTATTATAAGTATAAAGGTAACAAAGCTACAGTAGTACGGGGAAATTATCCTTCTTTCAATTTCAAAAAGTAGCGCTGCCACTTAGCCAATGAAAATCGAGCAATCTAGATCACAAAATCATGTGATTCGGAAGTGGTATTGCGGGGCAATTGATTTTTCGAAATGTCGAGCAATGTTTGAGCTGTGAAAGCAGCGCGTCGTGTTATTGATGAGATTTACTTTCTGGTTTACTCTGGAATTATAGCTTCAATTACAAAGTTGGCAGACAAAATATGTTGGGAAGCTTGTAGATGCTTCGTGGAGGAATTATAGATCCTAACAGGGACTTTTCAATCTGCTTTGCGATCAACGACGCTCATGAAGCTGTTGCTGGCGCAAGTAGACTGAACATGCTGACAGTTGCCTGTGACACAGAGAGGATGAACGCACACTTTGGAGCTCTTTTATACATTAGTTTATCATTCTGCTGTGAACAGAGAATACTGTGTTGTATTGCTGACTCTGGAGGTGCTACAGACTGATTTCGAAAGCTTGTCTGTTAATTCATTCTGCAGCAATTGCATGAGTGTGGAGCACAAACTGAGCGAGAATCATTACTTGTTGTCAACCTTCTTGGATGCTGGAATAATGGATTTTGTCTGAAACATATCTACTTACTCGTGTGCTTGTTCCAAACATTATCAGTGCCTTTGAAGTTTTAACTGTTGATCACAAGTGCATTCGGATTGTCAAAGCATTCTAAAATTGACTGGCGAACTCCGACAGTTTTCTCTGCAAGACGATGTTATCCATTGCTCGCTGTGTCAGCTGCAAACAATACGTCAAAATTCTGGCTTTTGAAAGTGAGACCTTGAAAGATCTTTGAAGAAACAATTTCCAGACTTCTCAATCAACATGATTGTATTTTAGTTGCGTTTGCCACCTACGGCGAGCTGCAGCTCGACCTTGTCGCGTGTGAGTTGCTCATGGAGAGCGATTAGAAAATGTTGTTTTATAAAGTCGATGAGTTCCGCAGAAACATTTGTTCGAGCTGTACGTAAAGAGAGATACCATGTACACTATTTGTATCTGTTTTGTGTTCCAAATTCTTGCTTCTGGTCAAACTCGGTCGTGTTTATTCTCAAATTTGTGAAAATTTCGCTGTTTAAATCAACAGCAACTCGTTGAGCAATTACTGCGAAAGGATTACTGAAGTCAAGAAAAGAAAACTGGTATTTTCTGAAAGCTTGCTTAACATATAGTATTGCTATACAGTTTCTACCTGATTGGAAAAGTGAAGCGCTGGAAATTCAAGGTTAAAGCAAACAGCTTGTTTTCGTTGGGCTTGCCGAGAAATTCCTTGGCCGGTCGTGAGCTACGTTGTGAATGATAAACGCCGGCACTACATGTGTTAATGAAAGCTAGATTTGCAAGGTCGAAATTTGAAATACACATGGTTGTATTCTGCAGACCGAAATCTGTCTATTGATAGAAATGTTGTGAGCCAATTGCGAATAGTTAGGCGCTTGGAAGTTTGTAAAGTTTGTGACGCAGTTAATGAGTGAAACATTGAGACGCCATGTTGAAATTTCCAATTGGCTTCTAACCACTGCTTCTAACAAAGCGAGCAGGCTTCCACAAATTCCAAGTATTTTTTGTCCCAGGCTTGCAGATATTTCTTTCCTATTTATGACCACTCTGGTTTCGACATAGGTAGAGAAACATTACTGTAATTGCAATTTTGGAAAGAAACATTCTGCAATTGATCTGGTTGCTCCTGACAAAAACAGAGAATAAACAAATAGCCGCGAGAAAGAAACTAACACCATCTCTTCACTTTTACAGTCACACAACAAAATGAAGTTCAATTTGCAACACCGACGCCTATTGAACAACACTTCTTAACGCCACTTCTCGCAGCATGCCCGCAAGGCAGTATGTTAAGAGGAATGTTTACGTGGCAAGATGAGTCAATTAGCTCCGCTATGCGCAAATGGCCGGCGTCTGACGCCGAAACGAATATTAGTCTGGCGTCTGGACGTCGAGATGAATATTCGTTTGGACCAATATTTGTCCAGCTTCACAGAGCCTTACTTTTATCAAACAAATTTTGCAAGGCAGTCCACACTTGTTTAGTGTTTACTCTTGTGAATCAATAATTATACGACATCGATAATTATAACCCCAAAACGTGACAGCAACAATACAATAAACCCTTAAGGCATGGAATAACCTTTGGTTCGAACGCTTGACAGACGACACTTGCTTAATTCTTCCGTCTTGCTTTTGCAACGTTACAAGTGGAAATTCCAAAAACAAATTGCACATGATAAGAGGCGGATGCCTGTTGAATCCAACAAACATTTATTCAACATAACTACGGCCCGTGCGAGCGTGAAAGAATTCCCAAGGCACAGCAGCCGTTCTTCGACAGTCAGTTTCACATCCGGAATCGACCACGAAAGGGCGCTGTTGCCCTGCGACAAATAACAAAGTAGATTAGCTTGCAAGAATGATTAAACACAAACCGTTATCATCATCAGGCCAAACAGTGTCTGCTGATTGTAATGTCGTAATATCGTCCGTCAGTGTGCGTGTTACTTTGTCACCTGCTGCGACGTTAATGTTTCCCTGTAAGGTGTGATTTATGTGTTGTTCCGGTTTTAGCGTGATTATATTCAGTGATCGCATAGTCGTTGAGCGAGGCGGTCGCTCGCCGTGTTCTCGATGTCTCTCTCCCTTCTGTCCCCTGATTGATGATGATTACACTGCTGATACGAAGGTTGGAAACGTCCGAGCACCAGCGGGCCGACTGGGAGCCGTCGAAGCTCGTCACGTACTTAAAAACAAAACATCAACCAAGTCACCTGGCCTTTACAAAACGGCTCGATAGGACGTGGATATTACGAAATTCCTAAAACAAACCACACAGGCTTGTAGAGCTTTCTTTGCTGATCAAAATAAGCGTGATTTGAAGGCTTGTACAATCATTTTACAACAATTTTGGAATAAAACAACAACAACGGACAGACAAGCGGCCGCTTGTAACGACATGCAGCCAATTTGAGACGACAATGCTCGACGACTAGAGCGAGTGGAACTTCAAACCTGATACTGCTGAAAAGAGCATCTCTTTATTAGTAAGAATCCAAGTCGGTCAGAAATTGGGATTAGATTTGGCAGGTTTCCGTTGCCAAAACGTGGACGTCCTGGCGGCACGAAGTTGATATTGCAAGTCGCAGGAACGAGTTAATAATTGCTGCCCTCCCTTGCACGTATTGCGCAATTGGTCCAAATTCGTTTGTTCTGCCATTGTCTCTGCCCGCAAAGCAGTATCCGAAAGGAATTTATTTACACGAAAAGAAGAAAACACCTTTTCCCCCCTTCCGCATAGACTCCAGGTTACTATGGTAACCGTGAGTCAATGAAAAAATCAACGCTTTTTCCCCACAGCATAGACTCCGTGAGTCAAAACTGATTGTACTGAATCAGAAACTAGCTCGCTATTGAAGTAGCTAACTATCCTATACTAGGGCATACATGTAGTTCGCTAATTCGTAATTCCACGGTCCATCACGAAGTGTCAGTTGTGGATCGAAGAACTTTCCTTAATTCGTCAGTCAAAGTAATACAAGTGATAAAAACTGAACAAAAATAGGATTAAAATATTGCCACGAGGAGCCCCAGACCAAGCAATCAGCCAATCACCTTGCCACAGATGCTGGATGAATCGTGAAAACATAAAACAAGTTGGATCATTTTGCAGCGCTGCATCATTCCGCCATGTTTTGCAGTTGCCTCCTGCGAAATAATTTGCAGCCTCCTTGTAGCAGCAAATTGTGTGACGTCATGTACGTCTGCTTGCAACGATGTAATCTCCACCTTACAAATACTATAACAGGCAGTAGCAAGAATTGGGAGTATTAGTATAATTAACTCATGTAGTATGTAATATTCTTTACAGAACAATCCTGTGTAGCTTTGATGTATTAAATATATTCCATTTCATTTACAGGAGTTGGTTTTACGATCGATTATCATGAAGGTGGATTAGGAATGATTAAAATGAATCGTTTTGCGTCATGTTCACCAGAGCAATGCTGTACGAGGGTATCGTACTCGAAAATTCTGTTTTTTTTTTGCTGCTGCACTGCAACCGAGCACCCACTATCTGCTTGACATTGGCTATGCTTGTCCAATGTCCTAGAACATTCAACGTTATGGAGTTTGTTTTCTTGGCATGGAGTCTGCCCGCAAACCAGTTAAAAATGTCATCGCGAAGTTTAACATTACACGTGCCTATTTATTATAGAACTAAATTCATTGTTGAGCCACCGTTGTTAGATATTATGACAAATTAGCTTCTATGTCAGATTTAATTTTGCAAGTATACTCTTGATCTGTTAGAATAGTTCTAGGTAAACAGAGCTTTCTAAATGTTTTTTTAATTTTTATTAAATTGTAAAATTGTAGCAATTGTTGAAGTTCATTATGCATATGAGATACTGACTGTCTATTTTGTTTCCTTCTTTTGTCAATCATTTGTGAGTAAATTTGTATGAAGTGGCGTGCAAAGTTTTCTAGCCCTTGTTACTATATAAAGGTACATGAAAGGTATACAAAGAGTACACAAAAGGTACTATATAAGTTGCAAAAATAGATACCTTTCTGGTAGTTTTTGGCTTTTCGGTCCTCTAGGGTACAGCCTGAAGGTACCAAAATGCGTATCCTTTTGGTATCTCGAGGTACCGGTTAAGAGTACCGAAAAGGTACACATTTGGTACTTTAGGTTCCGATAAAGGGTACACAAAAGGTACAGAAAGGGGGACATAAAAGGTACTATATAAGTTGCAGAAAATAGGTACATTTTTGTTACTTTTTTGGTACCTCTTGTTTTTAGAGTGTACAACCGAAGCGAACCTTGAAAGACCGACAAAAGCGCGCCAAATCACTGCGTGTTCAAGGAAAGAGGAACAACTGCGAATTCACAGCATTCCTTTAAGAACGCAACCCATGCCCTGGTGGAGACTCATAGCAAGCACAAGCGACTGACAATCGCAAATATGCAACGCCTCATTTAAGTGCCATCAGCTTTTATTGCGTGTAAAGCAGTCAAACGCTTAATACAGCTGTAGCATACCTGAGTTTATGTTCTCTGGATTATACGAAAGTTCCTCTATTTCAATTTTCAAAGCAACCAATTGCACAATAGTTTAGAGATTTTTTAACCGTGTACAACTAAGCTACATTGAGACTGCGCAAAAGCGCTGGCTTGTTGATAAGCATAGTCTGCTTCCAATTCCAGCATGTAAATTCCAAGAATCTTTGTCTACCCCGTTCCTGTTGTGTAGCTTCGTAATATACTTGCGCTCCAGAAGTTCAGAGATGAGTGTCGTCAGTGCATGCGCAGTAGCAAATCAGGCTTGGATGCTGCATGCCAACTTGTAACCCAGTTTCTGTGCGATTTTTAGCTTGCTTGGCTGCTGCCTAGCAACCATCGCTTGAAGCGTGGAAATAGATGCAGACATTGCCGTCGTTGTCAGATTCGCCGTGATCACTGTGGTCTTCGTCGTAGTAAATTCGGTATCGTTGACCATTGACAAAATGGAAGCAGGATGTCGTTGCAATGAAGTTGCTCACATCCATATCTATTTGCGAAGTATAATCATCGAATCTTTCTGTTGGAATCACAATTTTCTTGCTGTCGTCAGAGATCAAAGTGTGCTGTGATGGATTTCCCATGTATTGAAAGGAATTGACGCAGCCCCAATTGCTTCTTCGTGTCGTCCCAAAGCCACATTCAAACGACGTTCCATTAATATGAACAAGACGAACCTTGTACGCTCCAGTTTTCTGGATGAAGGGAATTGAAGCGTACTGCTCGTTCTTTGCTCCAAACAATAAGGACCTGGACGAAATACAAGCAACGAGAACAGATAGTTAAATTAGAGATAATTATAAATTTCTTTGCTACTCTAACAATGATCGTTTTCCCTATATGAGACTCTTAATATCGTACGGAGGGAAAACCTGTTGCAGTGCTACTATTTCCCTCGATCGAGCATATTATAGAAATTCTGTAAGCGCACTATGCCTCTCGATATTTCCATTGTCTTCTCCACTCATGTTCAAATCCGCAGCTGAACGAATTACCAACACGTCTCCTTATTGGTTAAACTTACAAAGCAAAGAATATCCTTGACAACGCTAGAATATTCCATCACCGCAGGTGGAATTTGTCCTTCGTGATTAACAAATATTCAAATTTAAAATAAAAATAAAAGTATACCCTGAAATTACTCAATGTATAGATATATACATACAGAAGTGAACAAATAACGGCTTGCCATAATTCACATACCTTGCGCATGCTCGTCCATCTAGAATGAAAACGGAGAAAACAGTATCACTAAGAACTGAAAACCAAGGAGATGTAGAAGCTCTAGATGACAACCATAAACATAACTATAAAGAAGAGAAGCTTCATCGAAGCAAGTCAACCTTCATCTCAATTATGATACTGATTGCTTCCTTTAGAACATTATGCGATCTAGTTCTATCGAGAGGAAATCATATGTGATTGATATAAACTCACCTGATAACGAATCTTGCCAACTGACCCATCCTTTTCAGAGCAACCACCGATCTGACTCAGCAGTCTGCACATCAAACGATTGTTGGAAGCAGAAACAACGTGAGTTGCTTTGCAAGACGGATGCAAACGACAGGCAACGTTGTTCGCATTGGAGTGCACTTTCGACGGTAAGAGAAGAAATCACAGATGACGGGCAGAAGCCACTTTGGAGACCTAATTGTGCTGGATGATAGACAAGTTTAGCAAGCATGGGAATGATGGCATTCCAGAGCAGCATTAAATTGACAAACAACATCATTTCGGCTGCTGCAATCATCACAAGAAACAGTTGCTTGCTTGTAGGCTGCGAGGCCTTTCTGTCCCCTTTGCAATATCAGTCTGGTTTAAATAAACGTCTAGACATCAATGGGGATGACGCATAGTATGTTTGTAAAAATACTGTGCCAAGCCTGCTTATATAATTTATTTATAGCAGCACTGCGTACGATCGATTCCAAAATATTTCTGCAGGTGGATGTTTTTATATGCGTAGGACTGATTTGTCCTAGGCAATAACAGAAGAAAAATACGAAGCTGCGTGGACTCTCTCTCTTAAAGACTCAATGAGAACTTTTTTTTGTCGTAATAGATATATTAGCATATATTAGCATAAATTAATTGTGACGCACAACGCACAAGGATCGTGTCCACTAGCGTGTGATGAGTGACTATGCCGCTAGCTATCTCGTCTATCTTGTTCAAAAGTAATTGCTCCTTTAACTTGCAATCGCTTAATTATCGCATGGTGATGAGGTTTTCAGCGCTAGGTCGTATGCAAGGCGCACAGTGATTGGCTGTCTGATTAATTGAGAGTAGTTCCTTCGAAACCCATAAATTGTTCTACAGACAATTGAATACTTTCTTACATCGATAACGCATGCAAATACTATACATTGGCACCGCTGATTCTTGAGGTTTAGTTTATAAATAGAATCGTTCATTACTTTAATTTTCATTCAATACTTGATCGTGAATGAATGAATGAAAGCTTTATTTCAAAGTATATCGCATTCACCTGCAGAACCAATGGCACTGAAGTTACCACATAGCGGTATGTTTTACAGAATAACGAGTAAAACATATGAATAAATCAGGCAGATATAAAATGCTACAATCATAAACTAATTACTTTATAGCTATGTAGAAATACTTAACGTTGCATAAAAACTCTACGATAGTCCAAACATCAGAGGAAGGACACTAAAGCAGCGGTATCGTAGGAATAAAAAATTTTCCGCGATACTTAGTCAACAGATGACAAGGATTTTAAAAGTGGTTTTTCGTTTTTGGCCGATGTGATTTCAGGATGTGACTTCAGGAGAGAATTGTTAATTGCATAAGCTAGTCGAATTGCAGATGATTTTCCAATTCTCTTTTTGTAGCGCTGTGAAACAAAGTCACCTCTTGCGGCTGATCGAGTTTTGCCCTCTACTCGTTCAAAAACGATTGAATGTACGATGGTGCAGTCCCAGTACAAACGCTGTGATAAACTTTAACGAAAGAAGCAAGAGTTCGGTGGCGCAATGAGCTAAACTCCATGCCTCCGTGAAACGATTTCTTGAATTTCTTCAGAGGTTGATCCGTGAGATCATTATGCCTGTGTAAAAGGTTTCGTCCAGAGTAGGAAAAACTTTGATGTAGTCGATCATGTCTGGTTTTGATCTGGCATTATCTACAGTATGTACATAATATAATAATATAAAATACGAGAATGAAAATAAATTACATCATCATCATCATGTGGCTTGAACATTATCCAACGGCAACCACTTGAGCTCCTGCAGAAAGTTGCCCATACGATCGAATTTCATTTTGCCTGCCAAGGATGGTTTTGGCTCTACGGCCTTTGATACCGCGTTGCATTCTGTTCAAATCCGACGTGAATGCGAAGGACCTCCCAGGAAGTGCATACAAGGCTAATGTGACGATCATATTCAAGTACAGAGAATTCGAACAGCTGATTCCACAGCGATAATTTCATCAAAACTCCAGAAACATAATTCGGCTTCAAAGCGACCTTTTCAAAAATGGCTCCTTTAGATTCTGCTCCAATTTAGAGTACAGTGTAACCCGCTTAAGCGCAACAGTAATTTGCTAACGATATCCTTTGCTGTTATTAGGAATTGTGCTTATCAGGAATCAGTTAAGAGAGTTTGTACTGTACGCATTAATTTGGTACATTGCAAATTGTTTGCAGATAAACGGGTTTTTCGCTTATCCGATTTGCGCTTAAACGGGTTATACTGTATTCAACTTTGACTTGGTTTGAGAGTGGGCGCTGTGTGGTGTGTTTCGAAAACCGTGCACAACCAGAGTCTCTTTGGTTCCCAGAGTTAGTCAAATCCATACTTGCTAATTAGTAACGGTTTTGAACAGACAGACAAACATAAAGTCAAACAAACTTTTCGGAAATATGGATATAGACTAGCTAATCCGCGCAGCGAACACGGCTGCTTCCTGCGCCGTTGCTTCGCACTTAGGCGGATATTAATTATTCCAATACAAATCACATTTCTCCGTTTTAGCCCATGAAGTAGTATTTTCTGCCTGGGCTTAGCGAAATGAGGTGGGAATTTCAGTTCGCTTCAAACATTGCTAACACCTCTTGGCAACGTTTTATATTTTCTTCAACACCACTGAGCAGTGGTCTGTTAAGATAGTAGTTAGGTATATAAATAAACTACTTTTCTTTCCTTGATTCGTCAGACAAAATAACACAAGTGATGCAAAACTGGACAAGAACTGGATCAAAAGACTATTACAAGCTGCCTCAGACCAAGCAATCAGCCAATCACCTTGCTACAGATACTGGATGAATCATGAAAACATAGAACAAGTTGGATCATTTTGCAGCGCCGCATCATTCCGCCATGTTTTGCAGTTGCCTCCTGCGCAACAATTTGCAGCCTCCTTGCAGCAGCGAATTGTGTGACGTCATGTGCGTCTGCTTCCAACGATGTTAAATAGGGAGCTTAAGATTGCAGCGTTTTATCGCGACGGACGTCACCCGGAAACAGACGTGGCCCACGAAATCATTCTTCCCCATTCTCCAGCGTTCTCGAGCTCCCGTCTGGGACGCCAGAACGGCACTTTTCACGTCATCGCTAGAACGCCACAACGCCAGAAAGTCAGTTTTGATTTGTTCGGTTTTGTTTACCTGAATGCTCCGTGCTTGAAGAAATGGACTCTTCGTAAACCAACGTAGCGTAGGTGTGCTCTTTTTGACGTTTATTTGTGCTTATTTCGACTGCTAAAACTCAGTTTCAAGCCTTGTTGTCGCTCTGTCCTACAGCGCAGTTTGTTATGCCAAAATATTTCAGCCTACACGTTGTTTTTCATAGTTTGCAATAAACTGAAAGGAAAGGCAAGGTACATGGCGATCTTATTGAGCTTTTCTGAGTCTAATTTATGGCTGTATGTTTTCGTGGGTTTACTGAATATCTCAATTGTGGCAGATACAGCATTTTGTAGTGAGACATCACACGGAGAGGCATGCTTCATGAAACCCATGTCACTCCACATAGTTGCTGGAGAAAAATTACTAAACTGCTTGCATGCTATGCCAATTTCGTCATTGCATTGGGTCAACCTGACTTTCGCGTTCTAGATGCACACAATCTTAAGTCCGTTTGAATTTCCCGCGAACGTCGTCCTCGATCCAGTCCTCACTGCGTGATCTGCCGTCTGTCGTAACAAGAACGTCGCGATCTTAAGCTCCCTAATATTTTACAACAACACCGGAACAACACATAAACTACATCTTTCAGGGAAACATCAACTTCGCAAACAACACGCACACTGACGGACGATATTATGACATTACAGCACATTCTGTGGTACTCAGCTCTTTGTAACAAAATCTTCCGCAAAGACCAAGGATGTATGCGTCTTTTTTTACTCACAGTTGCTATGGCAACCTGAGAGTCTATGCTGTGGGGAGAAAATCGTTGATTGACTCACGGTTACCATAGTAACCTGGAGTCTATGCGGAAGGGGGGGGATAAAAATTTTCTTCCTTTCGTGTAAAGAAATTCCTTTCGGATACTGCTTTGCGGGCAGAGACAATGGCAGAACAAACGGATTTGGACCGATTGCGCAACACGTGCAAGGGAGGGCAGCAATTATTAACTCGCTTCTGCGAGTCACATTTATCGACTTCGTGCCGCCACGACGTCCACGTTTTGGCGACGGAAACCTGGTAAATCTAATCCCAATTTCTGGCCGATTTGGATTCCTACTAATAAAAAGATGCTCTTTCCGGCAGTATCAGGTTTGAAGTTCCACTCGCTCCAGTCGTCGAGCATTGTCGTCTCAAATTGGCTCCACTTCGTTGCAAGCGGCCGCTTGTCTGTCCGTTGTTGTTGTTCTATTCCAAAATTCTCCTGGTTGTAAAATGATCGTACAAGCCTTCGAACCACGCTTATTTGGAATCAGCAAAGAAATCTCTACAAGCCTGTGTAGTTTGTTTGGGAAGTTCGTAAAATCGACGTCCTATCGAGCCATTTTTGACTCACGGTTACTATGGTAACGTGACGTCTATGCTATGAGAGGGGGAAAACGGGGTGTTTTTTTTTTTTTTTTTTTTTTTTTTAAAAA
>OFHS01001690.1:0-25648 GCA_900245855.1 Calvadosia cruxmelitensis
AATCACAGTACATTACTGATTGAGTTCATTAGACAACTGATTGAATGCAGTATACAATCGACAAGTAGTAGAAATGAAGATTGTGTGCTAAGTGTCATATGTAGTGTTCTAGTTGCGATATGAGTGTTGTGGTCTTGTAAATTTACGCTTTAAATTGTGGGCGGTCGGTGTAAAAATGCCCGAGGCTTGTACGATTTGTTAGCAACTAATAATGATAATTAGCTGTTTCGCGTTTTGTATTTATTTTAATCAATGTATTTATTTTCACTCGTTCCTTACTACTAAATACAAACATGTAAGCAACAGTTGCCAAACATGGCATGTTTTACAAGAATCCGAGACATTTAAAAATATACTTGCAGAATAAAAGTAAAATTATGACTAAAAAATTAAAATGAGAGGAATCACACATTTAAGTTAATTCGTTGCCAGGTAAATTGTTGACAGATTGCCGTTGTCTAAAATCAGTCGTAACTCTGAGGTGTTGTGAATTTCATGTAGCTTTCCTTTCGAATTTATAATGTTAAAAAGCTTCGATCCATAGGATTTCTTTTCGTAAGACGTTTTGAATTTTGCAACAGTATTATTTGCTTAGTTATGATTGTTGGTTTATAGTTTTGATTTTTTATGTCATTTTGCAGTGCAATGCTTCCGACTGTTTAAGTATGGCTGACGAAATCACTGGTTTGTGGTCGGTAAGCTATTTACTGCTTTGCTTTATTATTAACAGCGTCGGTGGTGTAAAGGTTAGCATTGTTGCCTTCCAAGCAATAGATCCTGGTTCGATTCCCGGCCAATCACAGTTTGGTTTGAGTTTTTCATGGAATTTATTAATCTGTAAATATTGCCAATTTCAAACTTGATTGCAAACAACATATTGTAAGTAATAAGTACTATAATTTAGTAAGTAATTACTATAATTCTCACGATTTTATATTTCATACTGTATAATAGAATATTAATTACTTTGCCTATATTATGTTTTTAATTCTGCTCCATGAAAAAGTTGCTTGTTACTTAATGGATTTTAGAATAAAGCCATACATACGTACATACATACATACATACATACATACAGAATTTGATACAATGAGTTGTCTTCTTTGCATTGCTAATGACATGTGAATTATGTTAATTTAAATCATAGATATGCACTTTTTGTGATCGCATAGACATGTGATGATATTAGGTTAGATCAACTATTTGTTTACTGAATAATCAACGGTCTGGATTTTGAATCATGTCTCTAATAATATCTCTCAGTCAGTGACATTGTGTATGTTTTTAATATCCTAATAGCAATGTTAACCCTTGTCCTGCTATTGACGTGTGACTGACGTGTGTACACGTTTCCGAAGCAAGTCAAAAGTAGCAACATATAACCAATCAGATAGTTAGTCCTTAGCAAGCAACCAATCAGCAATTGATGAAGAGACTTCAGGTCTTCGTTTAAGTAGTTTTATGAACCATATTTTTTTATTGGAGAATTAACTTTTTCTACTGTTTTCTGGGCTGCATGATTCGCGGATGTTGTTTTCAGTCAACAGTCGGGAAATGTATTGCTGCTTCAATGCTTCTCCAGTTTATAATGCGGAATACTAGTTTCAACAGGAGTATATATCCTCTTACATCGATCAAGCTGGGTTCATTGCAACGTTAGTACCGTATGCAGATTTTAAAATTTAATTAGACATAGAGAACTGCTAAAAGACTAATAGAATAAATAAACAGAGAGCTAAAAGGCCAATTCATATTCGCACCGATTGCTTTTGAAACCCTTTGAGCATCAGCCAAGGCCTTCGTTGATGAACTAAGCGCTAGGATGAGTGTCGTCGAGCAAGGTCATTTGAAACTTGAGCTTGGCCATCCAGCGTGGAAACGTCGAGAGCGTACGCGGCACATTTGCCAAAGTTGGATAATTGTTAGAGTATGTGCATTTAATTTATATTTGTATTAAATAAAATAATTTTTAAAGCTGCTTCAAATCTAGAAATGATGGTTGTTGGCTTGATCAGTGAATGTTTCTCTACCAAGAGCTGCTGAGAGTACGCAACCCGCATAGGTACTTTAAGCAAGTAGAGCATTGAATGGGGAGATTTAGCAGAACCAATCGGGGGAGTGATTTTACGTACTGTGGTAGGATTATTTGACGATACGGAGACATGATTATGTGTTGGTATACCAGAGACGGATCCGTGGGACGTCCAAGGTGCACCTCCACCACCTTAAAGTTGTAGCGTGTACTTTTCAACTTATGTTACGAAGGAAAAGCTATCGAGGAGTGTTGGGACCTTTGAGACTAATAGGATTCGGACTGTATATTCAAACGGATGGTTCGAGCATATGGATCCCAATATTAAACAAATGTCACGTACAGGCTACCAGCGAAGATAGAGATTGAACTAGTCAAGGATTGAACACAGAGTTGAATGAACACTCGTCTTGTAACGTTTCAGCAGTTTGTATCATAACAGATTGTAGGTCAAGTCACGGCTTGACTACAGAATAAGTCGACTCACCAAGGCGATGAGGGCTTTGACAACCAGCGTGTCTTTGGGAGCTCTTGTCGTCGGTCCGACCAGCTTGCTAGTGAGCATTGAGCAACCCAGAAGACTCACAGGACTACACATTTATAACAAACGAAATGAATGGGTTTTAGAATGATTACGTGGTAAAAGGAAATTTCTAGATCGATTGAAAGTATGAATCATTGATAGAACTTGCTACAAACATGGTGAGTAATGGTAATTTCTATGGTTACGATTTACAACTACGTAAGACGAGGCTTGAATAAGAGGTTACGATGACGTTCGTGCAAATGAGGTTAAGTGTGCTTCAGCGGCGCTAACAAGGAGATATAATAATCACCATCGACATTCTTACAAGATAACAATCATGCTGTTTCTGTACTTTCCGACATTATATGACATCATTGATACTACTCCAATAAGTTATAACTCAGCACTGTATGGTTTTATAACGAAGGTACAGTACAGTATGTTGATGATAACCGTCATAGCATATATCAGTCATGTGTATAACGTAAATTCTGGCTTGATCTGATTGGTTTTCTGTAAAATAAGTGGGAATGTTGAGATTTGAGAAATTGATAAAAGGCAAACAATTTTAGGGCTTGCAGCTGGCCGAGACTCGACCTGGGTTAGCAACAACCCTTCGGACATAGCATTGTCCCCAGTCCCTCTCCTCTATCGATTTTGCTGGATTCACTTCCAAACAGTGGTATATTTTCAAAGTTGTGTTGTCTTAGCCTCGTATGCATGTTGACCTCCTAATCAGCTACGTTTATTGTAGTCAGTCACAAGGTCACCACATAGAGGTGCTTGAGAAGCGTGTAAGTATACAGTTTGAGCCTCACTTGATTATCGCAGTAAGAAGAAATCGGTTACATAAAATCATACGTGTCTTGTCCGATTAGTGTAGCCGATAAGTTGTTAACCAAATTCAACTTCGGTGTTGTCTTTTAGACTCGACATCACTTGCAGCAATATACGTCATCGCTGGCCGCACGTGGCATCATGTTCTCCAATTGTCATGCACAGTCTTCGAGTGGTGGCTGGAGACCACTTCACAAGCCGCAGTACTACAATGCTAACCGTGAGGTATAGAGAATATCATTAATTTCATATTAAGCTATTAGTAAACATAAAGCGTCTTTATGGCGTTCCACGACGTTTGCCTTTTCTCTTGTGTCGCGCATATGTCAATCTAAAGTAAAGTCGCCCCGAGGGGGTTAGTAAGCGGTGACCATAGTATAATAGCGTCAACCCAGTTAATATCTTTCTTGCGTTCCACGACGTTGCCGTGACGTCCTTTGAGTCACGGGTACGTCTCAGTGACGTATTGTGTTTACTGGACTCGTCTTGTGGGAGTACCAATCAGAAAACGTTTTTCGGTACAGGTGCATGATCACTTAAGAAAAGTTTGAATGTATGTACTTTGACGTGATTTTGCAATCACTTGTTTTACACCAGTTTCAAGTTCTTGCGATAATGCAATTTTCATACAAGTTACTGCAGTTTAATGATCACCTGTGTTAGAACCATTGTTCCTTGGGTGAGACAGGGAACAGGGAAAGGATGATTTCCTGTCAGTAGGAAGATCGTTCTTGCTTGTTCCTTGTTGGCTTCTTCTTGTGATGGGATCATGTTCTTGCGTCTGTTACATGATAGTTTTAGTTTTAGGCCCTCAACCTTGATTGAACCTATTCCATGGCAGTTTAGAAAATTGGAATGTACTTTACATAGATTATGCAAAATGCAATCATCTCCAGTGTGACCCTATGAATTTCGTTGTCCTACTTTGCTTCTTGTGAGCAAAAGCAATTCATTTTCTGACGTGTCAAGTAGTAATTCTTTTACAGAACAATAAGTTTCAGGTTATTTAACCATCCAAGATAGTGTCCATTGCTTTAGCCTCCCTTGACTGCCCTGTTAGTCTTCCGGTGTTTCTTTTCTGTCTTATACGATTGTTGATTCTCTTGCAGACCAATGACAACCTCAATAGTGGCATTCATTTGTTGCAAGGTAAAGTATAGATGCTCTCTTGGTCTTGTCGCAGCGTTCGTGACGTCTTCCGTCTACAGTACGTCATATCCGGTGGTAAATTAATTAGATCAACTCTAGTTTTTCGCATAAAAATGAAGCTACTTTCAAATAAACACGAAAATCGGACATGATAACTGACCTGCATGGCGACGCGCATTTTTTTTCCACAAGCCATGGAAAGCATCCCTGGCAATGGAGAGCATCCGTTGACCTCAGCCTCATGTGGCCTCGTCAACAACAGAAGTCTTCGCGCGTCATATATTCATAGCTCCCGATGCCTTTGGATTCGATGGGTTTGCGCACAGAATGAAAGTGGCAGATCATGCAAAGACCCACACAAGCCAATTAAAGGCTCCCAATGCGACAAGAAATGTTCAACCATGCAAATACTGACAAGGCATGTTATGATGCAACTAACTGTCCTTCAATGAAGGTGGCAAACCAGTTTGAGCAACATGATGAGTTATGCTGTTCATACATCTAGACAGTGGCGTTGTGATCAACTACCTCGTACTATAGTTAAACTCCCTGTAAACATACAAGACGTCTTTACAACGTACCAGCGACGTCCAAACGTCGGGAAAGCGTCCATGGGACGTCCTACGTTGCTGGGTCATATGTATAACTGTGTAACACATTTGCTCTTTGCATTTAGATTTTCGACTGTGCGGAACATCGTTGTTTACAGAAGTGATCCCGTTCCTTGGCAAGATCGATCTTCGGATGAAATATCCTGGTAAGAAATAATTTGTGGATTGTCAAGCCAGAATGATAGCCGAAGAGGTCACTGACTGTGGCGCACTAGCAACTAGAGATGAGACGAAGTGCAGTACAGTATTAGAAATTTCGATTTCGAAATTCAAATGTTAACATTCGGAAAAACGAATTCGAATTCAACAAATTGTGATTTCCTTCAAGAGAACAATTTTTGGAGAGACAGCAAGTCTATGGGCAACTGAAGCCACTTTTATGACGCGGGTGTTTATTTCCCTTGAAATTCCTAATTGCCTAGGCGTACACGGCAACAGAATACTATCGGAACATTGTTAGGCATTGGATCCACAAAGAAAATCTGAAGTTCTGTATTTAAAAATCAATAATTTCCAAAGCCGATTTTTCAGCTTTTTTTCGATTTCGAATTTTGGTACCGAAGTTCAGGAAAACCGAATTCAAATTCGAACTTCGTCCCATCCGTAGTAGAAACCCAATCAGAGTTACTCGATACAATGTGCAGTGCTTATTTTTAAAATAGTATTGTATATCTGTTTAAAATATAGTAATCCTCGTGTTGCAGCATGTGTAGAGAAAAAGCTATACGTGAAATAGGATCCGGACACAAACAGGATCCGAATACAGATCGAGGTCTTGGCTATGTTTTCTGTAGTTTTGCAGCTCAGGGTCCGGATATTACCCCGTGCTTCGATTTTCCCTGGTGATACTTGACTGATTGATTGAATGACCGAGTGACTGACGAGCTGACCGCCATCGATGTTGTGCAGATTATTAGCAGCTTCGTTATGTTTTATGCTCACATGTCTCTTGATGCCAACTGTTTTAACGAGTCACTGCGCTGTATAATTCAGTAAATCAGATTCCGTTTAATGTGATTTTTTATTTCATTGGATACATCAGATATTTATTTCATTCAATAGGTTAACTAAAAAAATACTTTTTACTTGGAACTACTAGACAAAAACTTAAACTTGATAAAATACATAATTCAGAGAAATATTGCAGTCAAAACAGGCCTAATCTTACGACAATCAAAATTAACCCCTGTCCTGCAGGTAAAACTATTTAAATGAAGACTTGAAGTCGCTTCACCAATTGCTGATTGGTTGCTTGCTAAGGACTAACTATCTGATTGGTTATGAGTTGCTACTTTTGACCTGTTTCAAAACGTGTATATCCGTCAATAGCAGGACAAGGGTTAATTGCTGCAATATTTACATCATAATCTAAGAATTGGGAAGCAACACCCGCTGGGCAGGGACCCTAAAATGCGGGCAGAGTTCCCTCTCTGCACAGACAATCTTATCCTATGAAACAAGTAGGATCGCGATCTTTTCTCTCCTGTCTCCTTCGTTATGAGGTTGCCTAATAACCACAAAAGTTCCTTCGCTTCTTCACCAAACGTGCCTAGAATTAATTGGATATGTTTCTCGAAGTCAGCTGTATATTCACTGAATCTTTCGTTGTGGGTTGTTTCCTCCTCATCGGATATATATTCGCTCAATCTGAAACAATTTACAAGTTCCTCTTGGTATCAAGAAAACCATATTCGATTGGATTATCTCACAGCCTCGTCATTGCTCGTGCCTTGTTCTACTGAGGCCTCGTGATCTGTGACAAAGTACAATAGTGAATGACGGACGAAACCGTACTGAAAGATGCGTAACTGAACTATCTATTGATTTAATGCTGTTCTTGTTTTGTAAGGTCAAATCGCCTTCATCCAAATGCTGTCCAGTTTCAGCCGAAGTGCTTACCGAACGAGGTGAGTCTGAACTGTTCGCGAGTATCAGCCCTGTGGAAACTAGCCTGTTGCCCAATCAGATGATGTACATGATACAATAACTTAATGATGTAACAACTAAAACTAAATTGTATTTACTTTAAAAGTGAGTTACTGTGATATCCGTTTAATCCGGTAGAATTCGGATCCGAACAACCCGATTCGACCTTGTGATAGAATGTATTGAGAAACAGCTACAGTATCCAGGTCCTTGTTGAATCGATTAATCAGGAAAGGAAAGAAGATATCAGTTGAACGTGGCAAACGAACAAAATCACCTAACCGTCGGTGTTGCCAAAACTTGAGTTACCCATCCCGCTTCCCTTCGGTACCAACCTTGGGCATAAATAATGAGGGGTCCCTTAGATGTCAAAATTGTCGATTTCAACTCAAAATCACATGCCAGATTCCGACTTGCAATAGAACTACGCATCGTCAATGCACTGTTTTCTTTCTACTGATTTGTAGAAATCAACACGAGAGACTTCAAGACACTGATTTTCCGCTTGATGATACTCAAGGCCAATTAGGGGGTCGTGCCAAAGACCACGAAGGCGATGCGAGCAGTGACACGCTGTCTTCAAGTCAACAATCTTCATTCGCTGCAGAGAAAAATGACGATGAAGATGATACCATCGAACAATTTGACGACAGTGATATTGAATAATTTACAAGCGGTTTTCTTTCTTGCTGTTATTAACTACGAAATGCATATATTAGCATACATTTGCATAACTTGTTATATTGTACATGCGAGTATATAATTAGGAAATCATGCACTGAGTTCTGTTTTCTGCAACTTTTATCTCATTTATATTCCAACAGATGTTTCATTCATTCAACATAAAATTTACGCAAGACTAATTAACATTAAAAAAAACGTAAATTCCACTGGTTAATCAAGTTTCAAAATGTCTAAAACCATCAGCTCGATGTTTCTGCATCGCTCTTGATTCTTATCCCAAGAGCTAAAGTTCTATATAAGATAAAGAGAAAAACCGCTTTGACTTTGATATGACTAAGTAATATCCGCAGCGCAATGCAAAACAATGATAGTAGAAGCATCTGCGTCAATAGCTCAAACGTACCATTTCAGCATCTATTCCTTATTACCAAGATATCGGGAAATCTTCCATCCTTCTTGCAAGTTGACTCCGTATTTCAGAATATTTAGATGCTTGTACGAGCTGAAAATTTCACCAAGAAATCCATCGGCATATGGATTCCGATTTTATCCCTTTATTCTCAAGCTTATTTTATTTAAATACAAATATTAATAAAAAGACAAAAGAAAAAACACTATTACGATCATTCAACTTTGGCAAATGTGCCGCGTATGCTTTCGACGTTTCCGCGCTGGATGGCCAAGCTCAGGTTTGCAACGAACTAAGTCGGCCTTGCACGTGCCACTTTTTAGCCCTTGTGCTGTAATATTATACATATGCATTATGCAACTGAGCAATCTCTACGAACTTCCACCCGTCACTTCATCTGATCTCTCTCTCTTTCACCTTCTCAATTTTGCATTTGAATTCCATAGTTTTCCTATATTATATTATTTGCCTTTATTTCTACACATTTGTTTAAGTATTTATGTACCTAGATTTAGAAAACTCTAACCAAACAAACCAACAGTAGCAAATGTAATATGACTAATATCTTACCATGTAAACTTTCACCGCATTATTTGTATTGTATCGAACATTGATATGATGATCAAAACATGTCTACATACTGTACCTGCAGTATGTCTATTTGGGTACTATACATTGTCAGGATATCCAATAATCAGTACTTAGTATAATTCATTCAAAGTAATTTTAGATTTATAATCAGTTAATTTATTTGCTATCTGGAAGACCATATTCGATTGTATTATCTCTTAGCCTCGTCTTTGTCCGTGCCTCGTTCTACTGAGGCCAGCTGGTCTGCGACAAAATCCTACATTGAGTTGCTGTTGACGCAATATTTTGAAGATGAACAACTAATCGTGTTGTTGATTTGATGTTGTTCTTGTTTCTGTAAGGTCAAATCGCCTTTATCCAATTGCTGTCGTTTTCATTCAAGGTAATTTTAGATTTATAGTCAGTTAATTTATTTTAAGTATTTTGATAATTCTAGACAAGTTTCATCATGTAAAATATCAATGTTATTTATTTATTGTATACTGGATCATTTTCCAGGATATTTAATTGAAATAAAAATGATCTACTATGTAAAAAAATTCATCTATATTTGAACGCAACTTGAACAATCGACAAACTGAGAAGAACTTCACACAATCACGGCATTGAACACAATTTCGATATTTCCATCACTTTATTTCGTGTGTGTGTGTGTGTGTTCTTTTTATTTTCTTTCGTTGTCAATATGAGTTAAAAACTCGTTTACATTGAGACGAAGTACACTAATAACATAAATACATTGAGGGTACTTTACAATAACAGCCACGGTGCTAGACTTGCGTAAAACAGTTCAGAACATTACATTACATCACAGAAACACAAGTATGACGGGGACGAAGTAAAATATGGAGAAATGATAGTCGAAAGGTTTATCTTATACACATCGAATTTAAGTTGTAAGTATCCTTGTAGTCAAGAGTTTCTATGTGCTCTTCAAGGGCTGATTTAAAGTCCGTGGAGTATAGTTGCCGTAACCCTGAAGGAAGCCAGTTCCACAAGCGGGTTGCCACTGGCCACTGCGACGAAGGACCATCTGAATAGTGATGTGCGGCACTTTGGCGAGACAAGTCTAGCTGCTCTTTTGCTTGCATACTTTGATCCACAGATTTGGAAGAGATCTCTGACGGCTTTTGGCGTTGACGTTTCGTAACATTAAACTTGACTAAAGACAACTGAATAAAAGCGAACCCGAAGATTCGTGGCGTGATTCCGCAATTGACATTGAATTGAACTGCTAAATTAAAACATGTGTGAGGGTGTTTGACTAGGGCTGGATCAGATTACATTACGAATAATTAGCATAATTAACGACTATAAATTATTGTTCTGTGCGGTTCTTCAGCGGAACACAACTCAAAACAGCATCCATTCACAAGGTGTGATGGCAGAAAGATAAATAACTCGTTAGTCATTGCTTGATGACGATGATGACGTCATAAACCAGGGGCTTGTTGGTGACTTCTATGTGACCGAAACGCCATAGAATGTCGTTGTGGTGGAATGTGCAGTGCAGGAAATCGGTCTCTACCTACCTGCACACGAGACAAACAGTGTAGGGTATCATAGCTTGAATCATAGCTTGAATGACGGACATTTCCGATGAACAATTTGAATTTAAAAGAAGCAATAAATGCGTTCGTTACGATCTAGTAAATTGTCCAAGCGGTGTATTTATTCATTATCTTGCAGAGCTAATATGATAATCTTACTGAACAAAATATTATGCTTTCCATCTCACTTAGACTGCAATGCGGAAGACCTCACTTTTGAAACTCTATCGTATAGACATAGGCAATAACATTTCCAAACACTTAGCCTATGTGTGTGATAAAATGTATACTCTATTTGACACGTGATGCACACCTTTCCTTACAGTATTTATATTTATCTATGGCACACAAAGCCTGTCTGTTAACATATGCAACGGCATCTTCATTGGAAGGAAAAGAAAACTTTCTTGTCTAGCACAAATGAGTGAAGCAGCATCGCTATTGTCAGTGAACGTTTAAACTTCTCTTCCTTTACAAATAAATAGGATAACTGTGTAGATCAAGAACAGCTTCTAAAATGGCATTCGTGCACAATTTAGCAAACGTTCCATGGATGCATCATAACGGTGGGTTGCAAATGGCTTTCCTTAGTCTGTCATTGAAATGCAATCCTGGTTAAAATAATGTTAAATTTAACTTCTGCTCCTTCCCCAGCGGTGTCTCCAACAAGAAACGCCATGATGGGTAGATGAGAATCCCCTTTATCTTTAAGAGAACCTTCGAAGCCTCTAACAATCCCGTCTTTTTCTTGGCATAGGGAAGTGGAGAAAGAAGATGCACAATTGCTTCCGCCGTTAATGCACGTTCCACCATTTGGGAGGTAGTTGTGTTGTTTACCATCTACTCCAATCCATGCTGTGTTTACTGTGTCGTCACTTTCAAAGAATCTTGCGTTTCTGCATGTGTACTTGATTTTTTGCACAACCCTATCTGAATCTTTTGCAATCAATATCAACAAATCTTTTCTGTATGGATACACGATTGGTATGGAGAATGACAACGGACCACCATGACCAGAAACGGTGAATGATGAGATTTCTGGAGATATGAACATGCTATACTTGAAAACGTTTCCTCCAATTTGGCACAGAAAAAGACCAGTCAAATGTAATGGGTTTTGATCTTTTGGTCGTATCCAGTAGCAACCACTCTCATTGTCGTTTGCAATCAGGGCAACTTTGACGGAAGAATAGATTTCGTCTGTAACGAGAAGAACGCAATTTAATGAAATTTTCTCAAGTAGGTCTTATATAAAGAACAATTTATCAATAATAACACAATTCATGTTTTGAAAAAGATATCAGTCTGCAATTAAGTAAATTTATTTTAATTATCCCATAGTGAACTTGAAAGCAATCTATTTTAATATGCTTCTATTTTCCACAAATTTATCACAATCTTACAATAAAGTGTCTGTCCGTTTGTTTGTTTGTTTCGTTGTTGGTCTTTTTCTCGGTCAAAACAGAGGAAGCTATTACAGAACAGTTGCCCATTGTAAGTCCGATTTTCTTTCTTACTGCCATAGTGATTACTAAGACTTTAAATAAAACTGCTTAGACTAAAATTGTCATGATTATTTTCAATATAAAAATCTTGCGCAAGTTGTGGCTGGCCTTAAGGTTGCCAAGGAGTTTATTTGGGGAAATCACAGTTGTTCGAATTCGAAAGAGTTGTACTTCGATCAAAAGGCGGTATATCGTCAGGGAAGTTTACGCAAAAATTACCTGAATCAAGAGCACAAACAAACAACGATAAATAAAAAGATAAATAAATCCTACTGCATAGACTCACAGGTTACCATAGCAACCATACGCCAAACTTGATGGTACCTCTATGGACGATGCAGACACAAGGAGCATGACACAAATCTTTTCATATTGATTGATTTTTACATACCCGACGTTCTAGGACATTCTGGAGACGTCTGAAATAATACAGAAAGAACATTTTGTTCGTAATCAGTATACCAACTATAATTTAATACGTAAGAGCAAACAAGTATACTGTAAATATACAAAAATCAAGGATTTGCAGAAAATAGGTTTACATCATAAAATTGGAGATGGAAGGAAAGATGATTGTACTCTCCAGACTGTATCTGCGATTCAATCGTACCTTGACGGTCATGGTAAACAACACTCTTAGATAGTTGTTCACTTCCTTCTTTTCGGAGGATGGCAATTCTTTCAAGTGGAACAATTGACAGTAGACTTTATCCGACTGAGTTTGGTTCATCCAAATGGCATTGCACATTGGCCAATCGTCAGATGATTCGCATAATTGCATGCACGCCATGTCGTGCCTTGTTTGCGTTGAAAACAAAGGCTCCTTCATTTCGACATCTGTGGCTGAGATGCCATAGAAGAACCTCCCTGTGCTGTTGAGTTGGGCATTCACTGTTGCAATGAAAGCAGTTTGCAAAAGAGCTAACAGAAAATTCATTGTTTACGAACAGCAGCAGTGTCGAAAGCAAATTGACGAAAGTTCTTCTTGCCGAATCACTCGTACACATATTTAAATAAGACCTAAAGATGTGATTAAGATCTGGTTACTTCCCATCACACCTTGCGTGAATCTTCGAACGACTTATTCCTACTGTTATGCTTTTGAATGAGCAGCTGCATTGATGAATTGATTGATTACACTGGGTTATCATTACTTAATCAGCACTGATGGTCACACCATGACATTCCATTGGCATTGGTGTGAATAGTTATTAGTAAGTAAATATTCGATTCTTTGCATTATTTACATGTGAAATTGATCGCGTGTGTCATAACATACATACTGTACTTGCAATATGCCCGGAAGCATGAGATTTACCTTTGCTGGAAAAATCGCTTGTAGATAGGAAATGATTTCTGGTTTCAAGTATCAATTATCTTGAAATAAGACTTGGTCGATGGAAGAACAATAGCAATATTCATTATTCGGCTTAGTAATTTATGGCTGACAGCGTGGACAAGTATTTTTTTTTACTAGATTTAAGAACAAATTTTCTTGAAATAAGAGATTTGTTCTTGAAATGGAAACACTTCTTTTTTGCAGTGTTAATGTCAGCTTTTACATTTGCGTCCCGTTCAGTGAAATAAGACTTTGGAACTAAGATTCAAGCAATTGTTTGCATGATTGGAAAACACAAAGCATCACATTGCATTCGGAGTCATCATTTTATTAGAATATCATCAGTCATCATCAATTTAAATTCAAAAGGTGACCCCATAAGCTAAAATCTTGTCTCATTTGGGCACTTCAACATTTCAAATTATACAATAACATTAATTACGTTTGGCAAATGCTTTACAAAATGCTGTTACAGTACGAAAATGTATAAATCTTAGCCCCTTTTTTGAAACTAAACCAGTTATCATTATCATTCTTCGCATTGTAAATGTAATATTTTCTTCACAACTTTGAGCATTGTAGCATTTTGCTCATTTCTCTTGCATACCATATGTTTGTAATATCATCTGTAAACGTGGTAGTTACTTTTAGTGGGATAGGTGACCAAAAGGATGGTCATGACTTCATCATGACTTTGGGGATTCATTTTTATCCCTCTCGAGGGCGGTTCTTGTGAGACCTTCAAGTCTTCAACGATCACTACTGAAGAGACCATTTGGTCCTACCAACATTGGCATGTACATCGACACAGGTCTTTTCTTGACGATGTCAGTAAATCTTCGCACAATTTGACTATCGCCCTGCTGCCTTGCTGCACGCCAAGCAACAAATCAGTGTACTTTCTGGACCAGATTTTAAATCGGTAAAAATTCAATGTCTGCATTGTATGTATGTATGTATGTATGTATGTGTGTATGTATGTTTATTCGCCCAGATGGGACAGGAATATAAAGGAGGGCTTTACCCCCGCTTAAATACTTCCATTATTGCATGTAGGCAACAGTATAGTACATGTATAGTGCATTGGTTTGGAGAAGTATGGTCATCGAGGCTATTGTGCCGACTCTCAAGAAATTTCAAATAGTATACATGTATGCTATATACCCAAAGTTTTCATCTAACCGAAATATTCACAATAATCTTATCATCCATATTTTTAACTACATCTCTTCATGCTGGTTAATTATGTGTAATAATAGCCACCAGAAAAGAGGGAACCAACCCCGTTGAAAAATACATTGCCATTCTATAAGATAAGATGTAGTACGGAAGAATCGGTGGTTCAGAGACGGACTTCCAACAGTCTAGACCTGCTTGAGAAATGCAACAGGGAGATTTTATGCTGAACAAAATATACAAGTCTTCCATTGCAGGATGTGTATTTGTTCCGACTGAAGTGATGAATATTCTGTGCTAAGAACAAAGACAGTCTCTTTAACTTAAATTTTATCTAGAAAGCCACAGAAATTTATAAGGCAGTTGATTCTATATTCAGCTAGCTATGGTATCTTTTTTTGATAATTTGCTTGTAATTGACAGGCAGGTATTACGTACATTAGCCTCAGTGGATATACTTCTGAAGACCATGCATCCTTAGTCCATATGTTTCATAATTTGAATTATGCTTCTAAGCCAAATCGAGCATAGCTTCGTTGCATTGTGTGCAATGAAGGCAGCTGGAAGATGATCAGGCTTTGCGAACATTTGCTGATATTGTCCATCAATTGCCTGCGCTTGCGCACGTGCTATGCCACTGCCACCTGGTCTCTCCAAAGTATTAGAGAGAGGCCAGGTGGCAGCGGCATAGCATGTGAGACTCAGCCTTGCAGTTCTCACAAAAATGAGCGGCAAATTTCTTTACTTTTATCAATATAATAATCATTAACATTTAGATCTATCCAGTGACGAAAATAGGGATCCTACAAAATAATTCGCGTCATGCATCACGAATGCAAACATTGACATCGAAGTACAAATTCTGTGCTTAAAAGTACATTATATATATGTAATGTGTCTATGTACGACTGTAAATTGCCAGATTCAATCAGAAGCGCAATNATTATCAGACAATGTAACCACATTCAAATTTATGATAAAGTAAGTCTAGTATAAAACCAAAACTTAGTACAGTTGTGTAAGCACAGTTCAGCGCAAATCTACTTCACCATGACATCATCAATGAATAACATGTGACACACTGGCGTGTGATTCCCACGATCACAGTGGGGGGCGACCAATTTTCCCACGGTCTGAATATGAAGATGAAGATGAAGAGAAAAAATGAAAAATTTTCCCCTCCACTTGCCCTCCACAACATTGACCCACGGGTTACCATGGTAACCGTGAGTCAAAAAGGAAGACTATAAATCGAAACCAGAGGTGTTATAACAATTAAAATAACAAAATACAAGTTGTATAGCGCTTTGACTATAAATACTGCATACTAAAGCACTGTATAAATGAACAAGAAAAAAATAAAAGCGCTTAACACGCTTACTTCAATCCTCTTGGTTTAGAAAAAATTAATTGTTGTACGCTATTTTAGAAAGATAAGTTTTTGATATTAGTTTGAAACTTGACCCCATTCTATATTAATCAATTGTAACTAATAGTATTCTTCCCTATTCTTGGGTGAAACAAATCGCTAATACCATATGGTGGAGTAAAACAGATCGTTCACGTAACCATTGTAAACAGTATCACAACACAACAAGCATATCGACATCCTAGGTCATTAGAAAATTCACGAAAGGCTTGATGGGAGTGACCAGATCTTAATCACATGTTGAGGTCATATATAAATAACTAGCGGACAGATTTGTCACGAAGAACTCTATTGAAGCTGCCTCCGACACTGCTGAAGATTGTACAATATGAATTTTCTTTTAGCTCTTTTGCAAACTGCTTTCATCGCAACAGTGAATGCCCAACTCAATAGCACAGGGAGGGTCTTCTACGGCATCTCAGCCACAGACGTCGAAATGAAGGGACCTTTGTTTTCAACGCAAACAAGGCACGAAATGGTCTGCATGCAATTATGCGAATCATCTGACGATTGGCCAATGTGCAATGCCATTTGGATGAACAAAACTCAGTCGGGTAAAGTCTACTGTCGATTGTTCCACTTGAAAGAACTGCCATCCTCCGAAAAGAAGGAAGTGAACAACTATCCAAGAGTGTTGTTTACCATGACCGTCAAGGTACGATTGAATAGCAGATATAATCTGGGGAGTACAATCATCTATTCTCCTTTTCTTACTATATTAACTAAAATCTGTTTTCGGGCAATTTGTTTTAACTAGAGTTGCTTCTCATCACAATAATTTCAATCAGTTTTGATACGTAAAACTTTGCCAGCGAATACTGCACTCTTTACGAATCAATTACGTATCATTCCATACCATTGCAGGTGTCTTCAGCATGTCCAAGAACGACAGGTTTGTAAGCATTGGTTGTTTGCCATTTAGAATTATAATCGAAATCTTGATGTCCTGGCGGTGTGTTTTTTCATATACACCAGTAGAGTGTGATAAACGAAAATAATTTCTATTTTCTACGATAGTGTCAGTTATGATTTTTTCATTTGATAGCTGAATATTGTACTTAGCGGAATACGTGATCTCCAAAGGAGCTTTATTCGTGTACCAAAAGAGTTGTGTTCTTTTCGACACAGACGAAATCTACCCTTCCGCTAAAGCTGCCCTGCTTGCAAATGACAAGGAACAAGGTTGCTATTGGATACGACCAAAATATCAAAACCCATTGCAGTTGACTGGCCTTTTCTTGTGCCGAATTGAAGGACTGTTTTACAACTACAGAGCTCTCATATACCCAGAAATCACATCCTTCACCATTTCTGGTCATGGTGGTCCGTTGTCATTCTCCATACCAATCGTGTATCCATACAGAAACGATCTGTTGCTCTTAATTGCAAGAGATGCAGTGAGGGTTTTTCAAAATATTGAATACTCATGCAGAAACGCAAGATTCTTCGAAATTGATGACTCAGTAAACACGGCCTGGATTGGATTTGATGGAAAACAACACAATTACCTCCCCAACGATGGTGCGTGCAATAACAATGGATACCAGTGTTCAACGTCTTTCTCCACTTCCTTATGCCAACAGAAAGACGGTATCGTCAGAGGGTTCAAAAGTGCCCTGGTGGATCTAGGCTATCTTCATTTACCCATGATGGAGCTTCTTGTTGGAGATACCGCTGACGCCGGGGCAGTAGTTAAATTTGATATTGGTTCTGTCAGATATGCTTCTGATTGACTTGATAACTGACAAGATCCATGTCTAATCCACTGCTGTAGTAAATTTCTATGGAACATTGACTATGGCAGAGATACACAAGAATAAAAAATCCAATAAATAAAACAAATGTAAGTTTGATCTGTAAACGTATTCAACATATACAGTATATAGGCAGAGACGATGGAGATGGTGCATCACTCGTCATGATGCACACAGAAAAGCTTTGTTTTCCTTTCCTGTGAAGAAGCCATTGCATTTTATGAGACAGGTTATCGACACTTGAAAAACTGCAAATATTTCTTGGCCATTTATGAGCTTCATCATTGCGTAGTAGCTATATCACATTACACATAATAACCATTATATGTAACTACTATATAAGGTCCGAATATCTTACTTAGTAGTACAATATTAGAGTATAGCAATAATAACGCTGTAGCTTTGCAATATAGTAATAAATCTGCAAGATTATGATGAATATCCTTCGAAGTTTCTTAGTTAGTTGGAACTTTTTTAAATATATGTCACTTCAAAGCCTACTATTATTATATTGCCATCTTAGACCGAATTTTATCATAACACTCGATGAAAGAGAGCTGAAAGTATTGTAAATATTTTCTTATTCCATTGTCACTCGGATCGTTTACGAAAACATTTATCGCAACAATATGTAAACAGTTTACGGTTGCTTACGAGGTTTAAGTTGCAACCCGTCAAATCTTGACAGAACCTTTTTAAAATGCATCAAATGTTAAAATACGTTACTGTTAACATGTTAAAATGCCTAATGTTTCTATCTCCTTGATCCAGATCATGTTTGATCAGTCCTGTTGGGAGTGGCATTCAGATTTCTTAATCGTACTTCCAAGCATTGGTTGTTTGATATCTGCCAAGGTAGCAAATATATCAGTCATTTATAAATATGTAAGATTCTGGATTCGATATTTAAATATCATAACAATGCTAATCAATTGCAAATAATGTTTTAATAAGAAGAAAATATTGTCAAGATAACTCCATATATGGTTTGAACATGTGAGTATTTATGTTTAATTGACAAAACCATTTAGAGGCCAATAAAAGTGTGCATCACATCCAGTTATATGCAGTCACTTTGACCCCTTAAATGATGAAAAACTTTCAATAAACAATGTCATGGTTTGATAAGGCTTGAATGTACTTTGCCATCAAGAAGTTCTCTGGCAACGAATGGACCTTTTTACATGCTACCATTATGGGATAAACCAGTGCATTGTAGGGAATGTTGAGTGTCAGAAAAAGCGGAGAAACTCGGTTTCTGACTCACAATATTGACGAGAATCAAGCTTTTTAAAGAACGTAGCGCAGTTTGAAGAAATTTGCTTTAGTATCAAATCCAACTTTCTCCATATTTACTTACATTTTCCAACATGGTAGCTTGTGAGAATGGTCTCTTCCAGCAAGGAATGACTCGGCTCGCACATCAGTGCTTAACCGAATCCACTTTTCACAGTGCTACGGGCGTAAGTTTAAGAGGGTTTCTTCGCAGTGAGTACTTACATATATATATGTATTTCTACGCTCTGGTTCATAGACAGGGAGATTTGGCAGAATTTCGAGGAGTACATTTGCTCGTTGAAGCCAGAGGTCTATGCCCAGGACCAGGTGAGACAATGAATACAACTAGAGAATGAGAGTTACAGGCGACAGCAGTTATACACGATTTACAAGCACAGCGAGACTAGATTGGAATAGAAAGAGATTTAACGATGACGTAAAGCTACTGGAAACACATACATTTCAATGGTTCCGAGCTGTCCTGCATCATAACGTGATATGTATGACTCTTCTACTGATTACAAAATCACAGAACTAATCTGTGCTCTCACTGATTATCACACAAGATGAAGTCTCTGCCGATCATCTCAAAAAGTATTACACAAACTACGTATATGCAGGCATTTGGAAGCTTAGAAACAATAAACAGATATATTTTAAGATGCAAAAGCACCTTAAATGTGAACATAAACCACTCCAGTCTGTTCAAGTAGAAGGCCAGTCTCCTCTAACTTCCTCGATTAAAGCGGAAACCAAGTCGCCACTCCAAGATACCTTTGCCATTACTGTATCGACTTCGCTGTGTTATTGTTTACTTGCAGGCCTGTTGCATTTGTTGAAGATATGATGTCAGCTGTTTCGTCGTCATAGAAACTAACAAACTGATATGATTGGCAAATCTAATCCGGGACTTTAGCTGTCGTAATGCGAATTCGCAAAAATATCAAACATTGCGAACCAACACTTTGCGATGTTATTCGCATCGCATGCCTAAGGCGATGCGTCGCATGCGAACGGGAAACAATGCAAATCACAGGCGATTTGCGAACTCGCGTAACTGGAAATGGGCCTTTAAACTGTGCTCAAAAGTAACATGGGTAGTGCATTTTACTTGAAGTTTATCTAGCAAACAGGAGAATGTAATAAGGCAATTAATTTGCAAGTCGTTGACGCATGGCGTGGGCAGCTCTAAGGCATTTGAACAGATTATGCTCAAGAATTGAAACTACGTTGGTTCCATCCCACGATCTAAACTGTGCTTTTGTATGGATATGAATCGTGGGTTATGTCTAATTCAATTTCGAGTCGTGTAAATCAATCTTATGACGCTCTGCTGAGGCATGCCCTCGGATACCAGTAGCCTAGCATCATAGCCACCGCAATAGAGACGTGTGATATTGTCAGGGTCTGTTGCTGTCCGACCGAAGGGACTTTTGCTTGCAAGTCATTTCGTGAGCTTTAAACCCTACCTTTGCAAGACATTCCATGACGTCATCATATCACATGGAAACCGACCGAGATTCACCGCCCAGGACAAAGTGGAGTGGTATTATATGGTAATGTATTAAGTGTTCATTTGTCTTTCTTTGGTGCTACTTTGTCAGCAGCGTCTGTAACGGTGATTTATGGCATCTTTATGTAGCAAGTGCATTTAGAGGAAGAGGGAAGACCACTTTATTAAGATGACCATCGATATTATTAATAAGGCAGCTAACTCTACATTAATTCAAATTTGGTATGTCGGTTGTGTTTGATAATTGTCATGGTACTGCGCAGGAAACATGTCGATGACAGTGTAATCGCCACAGTAGACCCAATTGATATGCTTCTACATACAAATGCATCAAATTGGATTTACTTTTGAATCTAACTTGAGCACTTGCTAATTGTCAAACTGTGAGAAAATCTATACTGATAGCATCCACAGAGTAGCTGCGTCCACGCCCATGTTACCACTGCCGTAGCCATCTGGTTTCTACCAAACGGTTGAAGACTTGCGCAGCTCTCACGCAAGCATCTTCGAGGTAATGGAAGCATAAATTCTTCAACTTATCATCATATCTGCCCATAATATATATATATCTATTGTATATTTGCAAGAGATAATTTTATCTCCATTTTTTTCATATATATAACTGTGTAAATAAACATTATTGGAAGAACGATGAGTGCATGTTCATAGCCGTGCAAATAAAAGTTATCGTCATCCTCCTAACGTATCCATCTACATTAACGCTGCGTAGGGATTACAAAATCCTGCTATCGAGTTATCTGAAATTTATGTGAACACTAGCATGAGGTTGAAATCGCTTAGTTTATAGCGCGTGACATGAATGATGAAAGTGTCACACCTGATAAGACTAATCAGTTGGATCAGAAATGCAGCTGCTAGTGCTAACTGATCAACACTTAAACTACTTGACGTTATTGGAAATGTTTCTTAACATTTTCCCTATCACATTATTTATTGTATACGGGTAGTTCAAGCCATTAGAGTGACTGACCCAAAATGCTTTAAACCTGTTAAAAGACTGTTTAAACGGTGGATAAAAATATCCGTAACCGTTCTTTCTTAGAAAACACTTCTATTTCCTAGCCAGGACCTAAACAGATTGCTTCCGTAACCATAGAAACCGTATACAAACACAACAATTAGGGGGACGGCGTAAGTCATTAGAGGATCTATGAAATGCTTGCTGGGAAGAAAACTAGATCTTAATCACTCGGTTTGGTCCTGTATAAATAACCTATACCAAGAGATTAAGCATGAAGCACTTTCGCCAAACTGCCTTCGACACTGTTGTTGATCGTCTCAAACAAAACCATGAAGTTTCTGTTATCCATTTTACTTTCTGCATTTAGTGCAGCAGTTGATGCCCAACTCCACAGCAAAGGGAGGTTCTTCTACGGCATCTCATCCACGGATGTGGAGATTGAGAAACCTTTGTTTTCAACGAAAACAAGACACGACATGGCCTGCATGCAATTATGCGAATCATCTGACGATTGGCCAACGTGCAATGCCATTTGGATGAATAAAACTCATCCAGGTAAAGTCTACTGTCAATTGTTCCACCTGAAAGAATTGCCATCCTCCGAAACGAAAGAAGTAATCAACTATCCAAGAGTGTTATTTACCATGACCGTCAAGGTACGATTGAATTGCATATAAAGTCTGGAGAGTACAATTACATTTTCAACTTCTTATTTATATAGTAAGATCTATTTCCTGGCAATTCGTATTACCTATAGTTAATTCTCATTATCGTATTATCAATTAGACTCGACGCTTTGAGCCTTGCCAGTGATTTTTGTGCTCCTTACGAATCAATTTCTTATTTGATTTTGTTGCAGAAGTCTTCAAAATGTCCAAGAACGACAGGTTTGTGAGCATTGATTTGAGATCGTTAAGGATTGTAATCAATATCTGTGTGTCTTGCCTTGTGTCTAGTTATAATCTGTAGATTTTTCATCAGTATTTGATTCACTTTATTCTATGGTGACCCATGCGTCTGTGAAACAAGCCTGGGAGATTATTCTATGTTCTTTTATTATCTTATCTTTGCATACACACATCTGACAACATACTGCCTTGTGATCGAAGTACGCTCAAGAATAAGGATGAGTTCGGGGCAAGCATTCTTGCGCCATCACGGTCACGAAAATTATGCACAGCATTTTCATATTTCAGATAGTCAGTTTATTTGAGCTTTGAAGTTTTAGTTATACTGTAAATACAGTAGCTACGAAGAAAAGCGGGCTTTAGTATGTGCGATTGTTCTATATTGTGTTCTTTTGAGACTCACGGTTGCTATGGCAACCCGAGAGTCTATGTGTGTGGGGGGAAATCGTTGATTTTTTTTTGTTGACTGACGGTTACCATAGTAACCTGGAGTGTTTGTGTGTGTGTATTTTATTTCAGTTCGTAGCCAATATGAGCAGCGTTGCTCGTTTACATTGGGACGAATAATACAGAACAAACAAACTATACATTTACACATAACGAACTACAGGACATGCTACAATTAAACCTAAAGCATTAAACACTAATTTAACATAATTGAATGCAATATACTGAATGTTTCTATTTTTAAACATTAAAACGAGGGAAACCTCAGCTATCTCAACCAATTCGACTCTAGCAGCGCCTTTTTCTCCTTTTTGTCCAAGCAGTCTATGCGGAGGGGGGGGGAGAATATTTCTTCTTCTGTTCGCGTTAAGAAATTCCTCTCGGATGAAGTTCCACTCGCTCTAGTCGTCGAGCATTTTCGTCTCAGATTGGCTGCACTTCGTTGCAAACGGCTGCTTGTTTGTCGGTTGTTGTTGTTTTATTCCAAAATTTTCCTTGCTGTAAAATGCTTGTACAAGCCTTCAAACCACGCTTAATTTGATCAGCAAAAAAGCTCTACAAGCCTGTGTGGTTTGTTTTAGGAACTTCGTAAAATCCACGTCCTATCGAGCCGTTTTGTAAAGGCCAGGTGACTTTGTGGATGTTTTGACGTGACGAGCTCTGACGGCTCCCAGTCGGTCCGCTGGTGCTCGAACGTTTACATCCTTCGTGTCAACAGACACTGTTAGGCCTCATGAAGACAACGGTTTGTGTTTAATCATTCTTGCGAGCTAATCTACTTTGTTATTTTGGCGCAGGGCAACGACGCCCTTTCGTTGTTCGATTTCGGGTGTGAAACTGACTGTCGAAGAACGGCTGCTGTGCCTTGGGAATTATTTCACGCTCGTACGGGCCGTAGTTATGTTGAATAAATATTTGTTGGGCACAACAGGCATCCGCCTCTTACCATGTGTAATTTGTTTTTGGAATTTCCACTTGTAACGTTGCAAAACCAAGACGGCAGAATTAAGCAAGTGTCATCTGTAAAGCGTTCGGACAAAAGGTCATTCCATGCCTTGAGGGTTACTGCAGGGTTACTGTTGCTGTCACGTGTTGGGGGTTATAATTATCGATGTCGTATAATTATTGATTCACAAGAGCAAACACTAAACAAAAGTGGATTGCCTCGCAAAATTTGTTTGATAAAAGTAAGGCTCTGTGAATTATTCGTTTCGGCGTCAGACGCTGGCGTCCAAGCGTCCGCTCGTCGAAGTCAATGTTTTTGGTCAATCGATTCTCGGTTTATGATTATGGTTTTAAATATTTTTACTTGCCATTTGCTTTGTGTCATCATAGTGTTCTTTAGTTATTATCTGCCGTGAGTCAGCGCGTAGCGGAGCTATTTTTTTCTAATTTTGTCGCGTGAACATTCCTGATAACAAACTGCCTTGCTAGCGAAGTGGCGTTGCAGAAGTGTTGTTCAATTTAACATTGGTGTTGAAAACTCTATCTTGAGAAATCTCAGCAAAGCTATGAAGTTTTTACTTGGAAGTTGTGAAAGCCCACTTTGATAGAAGCCGTTTTGAATGTCAACATGGCTTTCTCTGCACGTTCACTCATTACTGCTTCGTACGTTTGACGGACTTCCAGGCGGCTAGCCATTGGCGATTGGCTCACAATATTAACATAATTAGACAGATCTTGGCCTGCACAACACAACCATATGTATTTCCAGTTTCATGCTATCGCTTTGACCGAGTTATTTGACACAGAGCAACGTCCACTTTCCGTGTGTGCTTCGACGTGCGAACGCCGCTGTTCGAGCAATATTCGTCCGCGTCTACTAATGTTTTGGGCTCTTACGTGTACCACAAGTGCTAAATTGATGTTCACTTGAATGAATCAGCAACCATTTCTCTTCACCATATGTGATTTACATTCAGAACTTCCACTTGCAACATTGTAAAACAGTCTATTTTCAGTGCAGCAGAACGTCCAGCAGTTCTGTTCAAATTAACTAATAAATAATTATGTGTAATTGTACGACACAAAGAAGGCACGAGTAGCTCCGTGCTTAGAATCGCCGCAGGGCAATTGGAAGGTCAGGGGTTCAAATTCACCCATCGCTGGAAGTTTTTTTCTTTTTTTCTTCACGTTTTGTGATTATGAAACAAAATTTTCATATCTTTCTCCGAATTGTATTTAGTTGTAATTGAACTATATTTCTGTGCCTACATCCTATCGCACCTCGACCATTGCTCGACGATCTGGAGTCACTCCCCCATCGTGGATCACCTGGCCAAGCTCCAAAAACGTGCAGCGAGGATCATCCTGGACAGGGGATCGACAGCTCCCTCTGCCCCACAGTTCCAGATACTCAACTGGATGCCTTTAAAACAAAGGCATCTCTACATCCAGGTTGTTACAGTTTTTAAAAGCTCAACGAACAATGAACTAGCTGTGCCTCCGTGCAAGACAGCGCTTGGTGAGCATAGGTTGTCGATCAGCGGTGCCAAATTGTGGAACTCGCTGCCAGTAAAAGTAAGTGAGAGACTGTGCGAGTCTAAACACTTTTAAAATGAACTGTCGCGTTTATTATTTTAATAAAGTATAATGTATTGGTAAACTTCAAATTACACTATTAGGCCTACATTTTAGCAAGTAGTTTGTTTTTAAAGTAGATATAGATATACGGTTTAGGAAATAATTGTAACATATTGTAGTTTACTCACTTTTAGTTAAGTACTAGTTTATTTTTATTTCGTTGTATTGCAAATTATTTGAGTGTTGTGAGGGCCCTGAGTGAGAGAAGTCACTGACTTATCAGGTGCCCCTTAGGAAATAAAGATTATAAATAAAGATTATGACGATGAATTGTAATCCGCAGCTGAGTCCTTTGTCGAATTGAAAAGTACTAAATGAAGAAGTTAGAACAAAACAACTGTACTCTTGTTTTTGCAGTACTGTACTGTACAGTATGATACGTGTAAAAGTGTGGACTAGCTTGTCATTATTTACCTTCA
>OFHS01001691.1:4290-22440 GCA_900245855.1 Calvadosia cruxmelitensis
GGGCCCCACCTACATTGCCCACACATAAGTGAATGGGTTTTGGATTAGAAATACCCAAATTGGAATGAAGGGATTCGGATGACCAACAACAGAAAACAGAACACAGATGAAATAAAGAGAATGAAATTGTAAAATATATTCATTTTAAATTGGCTCGTAAAGTTATTTAGAAATGTTTAAAATTAAATAATCGAAATGACAACTATAAGGATTTAGATGCCCTTCTTCGAATATGTTTGGTTGCATTTATTTGTCTTTACTTCGATGTAAACACCAGTCGGTCCTTGTGAATTCATACTGGCTTCAGGTTGAGTTTCGCTGCAAAGACAAAAATGCAAGACTCAATACAATATCCAGAAAGCGGAAACATGCGTCTTAAACTCAGTCAAATAATGTGATTTCTCTGGGAAACTATGCGGCCTTCCCGAACTCAACCAACCTAAAGTGCCACTTACGGATCATTTGTTCTATTTCGTGAGCAGATAGATATGATCAAGAAATACCTTCTGAAGAAATAATGTTTACATTTGAGCAATATTTAGTACATTATGATGCTTTAAAGTTCAAAAGCAGCAATTTTGTTTATTTAGAACCTGATACGATCTGACCTGTCTTCACGACTACCTGTGTTGAGCGACCATTTGGCACCTGTGATAAGCGACCAACTCGATCGTGAGTGACACTTGATGTTTAGACCTGTTCTATGTCTCTGTATGACACCGCCAACTTGCGATAACGAGGTTGCCACAATCAACACGAATAGGTCCACTGCGTCTAAGACTGAGCATCATTTTACAGCGTCAATCATTTAGTATACTGTACCTGTCTGCATTGTCCGGTGTAAACATAGGAGATAGCCTTCTTGGCATTGCAAGATGCCAGCATTCTTTTGCATTCACTTGGGTATGTATTGCCATCTGAGGCACAAACTGTGACGGCATTATACGTCGTGCAAGTGGGACAATGATCTACAAAGAAAGAGTAGAAAGTATTTTGATGTATTTTCAGAAGATAAAACACGGGCAAAAACAACATTGCCACACAGAGGCTTCATTTATTAGCGGCCATCTCTATAAAGCAGCCACCTGTGTATAAGGTCCCTCTTCAAAACATCAGAAATGATACTTCTATAGAAATCAACCTGGACAGAAAGGCCACCTGTCTATAAAGGTCATATTCAACAGATTCTAGAGGTGAACATTTATAGACAGGTTTCACTGTATTAGTTGCGCATGCTCACTTTGGCAATCCGTGACGTGCGTCGCGTCGTCAGTGACAACAATGGCCTTGCTTTGTTCACATGAAGCCTTTCGCATTTTGCACTCGTTGTCGTATCGTTTGCCATCACTGCCGCAAACGGGATTTCTCGATAAGAAGCAGAAATCCGTCGCATCGCATCTGTTTGCTAAAGAAATACAGACAAAAATAATAAACTTTAAAAAATATATAAGGAAAGTAATTATATGTGATAAAATACTTCATCATATCAAGTTCTATGTGCTATTCTAGTAATTTATTTTGGCAAAAACAACATTTTTATGCGAACATGAAAGTCTATCATCGTCAATTATTTCTTTGGCTAATTTTAATTACAAATTAAAATTTAAAATTCAGATGCGGAAAAATGTCTTTATATTGCTTCATGTTGGACTATAGCCCAGATAATATGCTAACGCATTCCTATTTTCTGAACGTAATGGGGAAAATATTCCTTATTTGCTATCCGAATATAATAATTGTAAATACTGTAGAATTATCAAATAAAAAGTGCTGGTGAAAGCTTGCAAGAAAATTTTAATTTGTAAATATCATAGGTTAATTTATTTTGGTAATGTTGTATTTTTTAGCATTTATATTTGCTAGGCAGAACGTGACTGCGATTTCATTGTATTATAGATTCGTAATACTCGAAATGTCGTTATAATGCCATGTCACTTGTTTTCGAAGCGGAAAAAGAAGTATTTAGCCATGCGACTATAAAATATATTTCAAAAATGGTAATTCAATTGCAGCGTAAGAGCAAGGCATGCTAAGCCAATGCCAGGTAATGCACACAAATCATTTCATTTGTACCTCCTTTTCGGCATTGTCCATGATGCAGTATTCCGATGGCCTTTCCGCTTTCACATTGGGCCCTTCGAAGTTCGCAAGAGTTGGCGTATGTCACGTGATCACTGCCACAGATTGCTTGCCACATTCGATTGCAGTAGATTGGACATTCTGACAAAGAAAAGTGTATAGCATGGTAAGTTTAAACAGAGGTGGTTTGCAGTGTAAACGCATGCAACAGCAATGAGCCTGGAATAACTGGTAGAAAGCATAGAAAAGAGGCTAATTATAGTATGCGGCAAATTGAGGTCGAAATATTCATCAAAGAAATGTTTTTTTTTCAATGTTTTGTACAGTATTCTGTACATTGGTTTGCTCCTTTATTTCTTCAATATCTAATTTGCTTTTATTAATTTGATAATTGTGATAAATCTTATCAAATCTCAGGCATACTGTAGATGTAGGATGTTGTTGCTGTTGTTCCCCAAGAGCTCGAATCGACAATTAGTTACAGTATGTACAGTCAAACCTGTATAAGCGGCCACCTCTATAGAGCAGCCACCTATGTATAAGGGTCACTCTTCATAACTCCAAATGACACTTTCTATAGAAATAAACCTGGACAGAAAATCCACATGCCTTAGAGGTCGTTTCCACAGGTCTCAAAGGCGACCATTATAGACAGGTTTCACTGTACATAAAAGGTTTTCCTTGAAATGAGAACTGTTGCTCTTAAAATGGAAACATTACAACCGAATCGACTTTATTTGAGGGAGACTCAATAGCTGGCTGGAAACACTTACTTGCATTGCAAGGTCCTTCGGGCTTCACGTACAATTTCTTGTCGTTGGCTTCGCCGCATCTCAGCTCACATCTATTTAGATACGTCACACCATCTGACCCACAAAATGGTTCGTACACCTTGTCACATTTCTCTTTACAACGGCGAACATCTGTACCAAACGCTACAAACAATAAAGAAACCTTGCATGTTTAATATGACACGGACAACTTAGAATGAATTTGCCATAATTTCAAAACAGTAAACGAGGTTTCAGTTACTGATCCCAAGCTAACTCTTAATCATGACTAATTTATATTAATTTATGCATAGAATAACAGTGGTTTGTAAATTTAAAGTTTCGTTTTGCTAAATATAATTAATGAAAATATGAATTATGATCTTCCTTTATTAATTAATTACCAATTACTATACATATTTTTATTACTTTTAATATCTTTGTCAAATAGAAAAATAGGATACAAATTTATTTTACTCAAGAAACAGCTCATAAAAATTTAAATCAGGCTCAAGTTTTGAGAGTTATTTCATGTTCGAAATGTTCATAGCTCATTTCTTTGTTTCGTTGTGAGACATTGTCAGTCAGACAAGTACTCGCTGCTCCTAATAGCAAATAATATTACGCTACAAAAATAATGTTTTGTTTGGAAAATAATATATTACTGAGATAATTTCCACCAAAATAGCTTATAATTAGTAATTAATTACATTTGTAATGAGTTTTAAAGTCATTGTATGATATGTATTTTATGCAAATTAGATTAATGTATTCAATTATAACTTCTGAACCATTGTTCTAACTCTTGAATAATTAGCGTTATGAATGCATTAATTAAACAGATTCTGAATTTTTTTGAGTCGCCATCGCCACTTTCTTACCTGCTATAAACATTGTGATCAACAAAACCAATGTAGACTTCATCTTGGTGTAGCAATCAATGTTCTCCTGAAAGCGAAACAATTCAAGCTTGCACAAATGTACCACACGACACTAAAAAGTTACTTAATTAGGTTAATATTTATTCTATTTTCTTGATAGTAAACTTCTTTGAGCTCTAAACTTCTTCTAAAGTCCCTTCTACATCGATGTTGCCAGTTCTTCACTCGACTAAAGCTGCTTTCTTCGCTCACGTCGCTGAAGTCATAAAACTGCGAATACTTTTGCCGGAACTGCAACCGTGCTTTCTGCTTCGTCAAGTCAATCAGAAAAATTACCAAGACAATTGGTCTGCTTTTTTCACCGAGCGGAATGAACAGAGTGAGAATTTAATGACATCATTTTAATTGCAATACAACAATAATTTTATTGGAATATTTTTCAGTTTGTGTTTTCGATCACGTCACGTTGCGTCAGCTATCGACCATCAAATTGTATAATAATACAAGAAATCATTTTTACCAGCAAATTATCTATTTTGTAAAGTCGTGCTTTTCAAAACAAAAAACAATCGTTGACTTACCTTTTTCAGAATGATAAAAACAATGTCACCGACTCTTTACTTCGAATAAATATCATTGCTCCGCGTTTTTATACCTGTTTGAGTAAATCCATATGGCAGTTGAATAAATACACACGTAATTAATTACATGTCTATTCCAAGATGTTTGCCAAAGCACGTCAAATCTACAACATCAGGTGTTTCCAGGGCGTGCGTGATCACAGATTTCACAGATTTCGCGTCAATGATGTTTGCTTAGGCAGGTGAAGAAAGGTTGAATTTCACAATCGGTGCCCGATACATTGGCGATTTCTGCAAGGCATACATTATGGTACTCGAAATAACTCTTGGAACAATACTATACTGATTATAACTCTACAGGAAACAATTAATAGAAGCGTCAAATTCTATTGATTTAACATTTATAAATTTATTTACCAAACTTCTACACGTTCTGAAGTGAATTTATTTTGATTTGGCGGAAGAGAAAATTTAGCCTGAGCTACGCGTTATATACTGGCCCGAAATTTTCAACACATCGTGAGTCAATGCAAATAGATCGATGTGCAAATCTCTTTGGCATGACGGGTTGTCCACGCAATTTATTCAAGCCGTGGACTTCGAATGGTCTCTTTTGGGACCTGAGGAAATGACCTTATAGACAGGTGGCCTTTAGGGACCGCTCACGCCCCGGGTTGGTACCGAAGAGAAGCGTGATGCGTAACTCAAATTTTGGCAACACCTAAGGTTGGGTAATTTTTTTGGCTGCCTCCTTCAACTGATAGTTTCTTCCTTTGCTGATTAATCGATTCCAGTGTCATATTATAACTAAACTTGACATGGCATCCTCTGACGTATTCTATATGCAAGCTTGATCTACAGTACACGGATGAAGTAGTAAGCTCTCTGCTTTACTGTCCACATTTGTCTAATAAAATATGATGTAGCATTTAGAGGTTGGGTAACTTTCTTCTTGACCATCTGAAGGTTGGATAAAACAAAAAAAGTTGAAACGTTTTGCTTCTCTTCGTTACCAACCCGGGGCATAAATAATGAGCTGTCCCTTATGTCCAAGTTAATTTCTGTAGAAAGTGTCATTTTGGAGCATATGAAGAGTGGACTTTATACAGAAGTGGCTGCTCTATAAATAAATGTGACCGCTAATACAGGTTTGATTACATTGGTAATTCAGAAGCGCGGGAATTAAAACGCTTGCCAAATGGGATCATTAGCAGACCATTGGAAATATCTGAGCTTCTACTGATGTCCTTGACTGACCACCTTTGGTTCACTCAATGAATCAATCAAAGAAATACAATAGAAGTCAATACCGCACCGCATTGGCTCCAAACTAGTGCCTGATGTAAAACGAACTATATAATATCTCGCATTGTTATCCTATAGGTCTGGAGATATAATGATTTCTGACAATAAACAAGTCATTTTCAAATCGAATAGAAATCTCTTTAATAATCCGTTATAAATACAGGCGACGATAAAGGAGGTAATCCATCTTTCACAATAAAAAGAAAGTCTCAAAAATCGAACATATCAAAAAAAGGTCTTCTCTAATAATCTAGTAGTTTGAGTCAGCTTTCTTTATGATTCTTCATTTGCATGGCCCGTCTTTGATTTTGATGATGGGTTTTTGCTGTTTACAAGAACTCAATCGCATCAAGCATTCGTTGCCGTATTCGATGATATCCGAACCGCATACGGGTTTGTAGTCTTTCGTACAAACTGGACAAGCAGCTACGAAAAAGCAGAAACAACACAATGAAAATCAACATAAAGTAAACGGAATTTCAATTATTCGTCAAATCCAGTAAATCTAATTTTCTAATTTTGGACTCATCTATCAAAATCCTGCATATTTCCCTCATCAAATAATGCAAACATTCATCCTATCCGATATAAAAAGCTTTACTGCCGGGTACGCTGGGATGGGATATTAAAATTGAATTCCGTTATATGCGACATTTGAGATAATCAAAATTATCCGATTATTAACAAACAGTGTAGAAGAACTAGTCAAATGTCCAACAGCAAATCCAGGTGCAATTTGGAATTGAATTAAGTCATTTTTAAGACAAACGATTTTGCTACTATGCGATTTGCCTGTCTCGAGCGACCACGTATGCAACAATACCAAATTTCTCTTTTGTGGTCGCTCACGACAGGTTGGCCTTCATTAGCAATGTAAATGTAACCTACTTGAACAGTCGGTCTTTGGTGAAATGTTCCTCATCACCACTTCAATGGCCGTTCGTGATTTGCAAGCGTCCTTCTTCAACTCGCATTCATTGCTGTACCGAACTCCATTACTGCCGCAAACAGGATCGAAAAGCTTGAAGCAGGCCGAAGGACATTCATTGGCTAAAGGAAAATAATGATCAAATGAGTCAACTGAAATTGCATGGCAACGATTAATAAATAAATACTAATAGAACATTCATTTTATATCTACTATCTGATGTTACAAAACATTAGCCTTGCCATCCAACGCCGCAACGCAGCATCAATGATGGGCAAATTTGGTGAAACCGATAGCCTCATGTATGACTAAATAATTAACTAGATATTTCACGTGGCATATTCTTTAATTTAGTTCCTTTTGGATATATTTTAGATACTGTCTTTTTAATATTCATTTAAATTGCTAAATATATCCCAGATAGGGTTGTCTGTTGCTTCTAAGTTTTAAATTGTACTGCATTTGCTTCCTGTTTTCGAAATTGATTAGCTTATTATTATCGCATGTACTGTAAACGATCAAATATTTATCAGTTCAATTTTTCTGCATTGGTTTTATGATTATGATAATTATTCCAATTATTCCAATTATTCGAACCCGTCGCAACCTGGTTAACTGCTAAGCGCTCACTGTGTATAGAATATTCCGGAATATTCCTTCCATGGTGTTAATTGGCAGTATGCAAATGACCATTTAGAAGCAGCTGGCCGAAGCGGACAGGTAATCATTAGATACAGCAATTAGGAAACAACTACAAAATGTTATCATTAGTGAATTCATAAACTGTTCAAGAATTCTCGACGTACGAGTAAACATTCTACGGCGTAGAACTACAAGGAAACCTGTCTATAACTGTCACCTAGGGGACCTGAGGAAAATGACCTTTATAGTCAAGTGGTCTTTCTGTCCAGGCTGATTTCTATACAAAGTGTCATTTTGAGGTTATGAAAAATGGTCTTTATACACAGGTGGCTGTTCTATACAGGTGACCGCTAATACAGGTTTGACTGTACCGTACTTACGTTTTTGTTGGCATTGTCCATCGTAGACAGTCGTGATTGCTGATTTGAGTAAACATGCGCTTTGACGAAGAGTGCAGCCATTGCTGAATGTTTTGAGCGAGTGAGAGCAGACAGGGCTGTAGATGCGAGGGCAAGGAATTTCACATTCTGAAAATCAAAAGATTGAAATTAAAGAAAGCCATCATGCCTGTTCTGCAACGTTGAACTGTTCTTAACAAGCGCTGACTACATCAGGACTTAAAAACACCGACTTTCCAAGACGCAATTTTACCTGGTCGGCAAGGTCCTTGATGGCGAACTCGGATACTGTTCCCCTGAAGACAAACTGCTACGTTCAACAGGCAAAGATTTGCGTATGTTTTGTGATCTGATCCGCATATGGGCTGGTAAATCTTTGGACATGGGTAAGGCTGACATGGAGGAGCTGGAGAAAAATGAGGAAGGATAACTTTTATAAAGACATCAAAAGTTATATGCAGTACAGTATATGGACGGCAGGAAACGGTATAAATTTTTCAAAATCACGCGACAGCACATTTCATCATCAGTAAAGTAATAAAATCGTGGAGGGAAAACGGTGGAAGAAGAAACAATCTAAACTAATTTAGTGAATACTGCTATACCAATCATACTCACGTCGAGGGACACTTTGCGCAAGGGAAGCGACCATGGCTAAAGTAACAATCGCCAACAATGACGCCATCTTGAAACACTTCAAAAGAAACGATTTCCACAGAATTAAACAAAATATTACCGCAGCAGATGCAAGTCAAAGCTGAATTAACTTGAATGTCATGAACTCTTGTTTTTATAGCAAACGCAGACACGCGTTGGTACTTCACAAGTTTCGCAGTGACATCAATGAAATTTCCGGTTGCTCGCAAATTCCTCATTGAAAAGTTTGCAATGTAAACACAGAACGTAAACAAAGACTGTATTGATTTTGAGGTTATTTACTACTTTACACAAATTAACAACAGACACATTTGACTAGGATGTTCCCTTATATTTCAGCCGCCAACACGAAAAATGATCACTCAAAGATGAAGACAATTCAAAGACGAATTCTCTGTGTCGTAGAAATTTTTCCTCTGGCATATCTGAACTGAGCGAATGTCTCTGACGTGCTTTGACGTGAGAAAGGAAGCCAATATTGTTCCTTTTGCGTTTGCATTGCAAAATTCAACCTGGAACTAAAAACACAGCTGTGTTGATCAGCGGATGACGGCATCTTTGCATAACATTACCGCAGAGAGCAGCAAAAATCTGAATTGTTTGACAGTACGAAGCTGCTTCATGATAATGCAGAATCGTTTTTATCAAGTAAAACAGCTTATTAAAAATGTCATTTTAAAGTGGAAATTCTCGATAATTTTCAGGTTCACCTTCAGATAGTATTATTGAGTAATTTGTAGATGATATAGACATTTTTATAACTAATTTATTTCGAGGCTATTGTACTTATTTTACTACCATTTAAATATTTGAGAATTGCAATATAATCATTGTCCATTTAAAAACTTAGACTTGTAGATAATCGTAGATAAAGTTAGATAAAGTTACATAAAGTTTTATCATATATAAATTATTGGTTTTCATGTGACATAAAATATAAAACAGCTAAGAGGGCTTTGTTTAGTTTTATGCAATCCTGGAATATTAAATTGCTTTACTGATGATGATTATTTTCGCAATTGTTTTACTGATTATTAGGAACGTTGTCGAGATCTTCCGCGTTGTGATGTGAGCACGCGAGGAGAAGTATCTTACGAGCAAACTCATTGCGTCAGACGCAGGTAACTACGTCAGACATAGCTTATCGTAAGATCCCATTTCACTCAAATGCAACGCAAAAGACGAAAGTTTCGGCAATGGACCAAGCGCAGTCCCAATGCATGACGGGATACAAATGTTTTTAGGCACGTGGTTTTGAGCTGAAATCTACAATTTTGACTGCCAAGAACAATCCTCGAAATTAACCATCAAACGTGGAAATAAAAGCAGATGTCCTAACGTCCGGTATTAAAACATAATTATATCAAGTCTATTACTCCCTCTCTGTAGACCTATTATGCATTGAGTACAGTAAGTAAGAGAGCGCCACATCTTCCTTAATGAGCTTGGGTCCATTCTCAACTAGACGTGCGATGAGAATAAATCTAAGTGTCATTTTTTTCAAAGATTGAGCATTGCCATCCAACGAGGAAATGCCATCAGTGGCCGTGGTACTTTTAATGAACAGCATGATTGCAATTTTAGTTTTTAGGAATAATTTTATAATAGGTTTTTTAGGTTGTATAGTTNGAGATGGCGAGACGACCTTACCCACCACCTGGGGTCAACATGGCCACAAATAGCCCGTGACAGAGTCAGATGGATAATGTCCAGGGAGGGGTTCCTCCTTCGGGAGTGAGCAAGCCCCGGTCAAGGTATCAAGGTATCAAGGTATTGTACAGCGAAACCTGTCTATAACTGTCACCTACGGGACCTGAAGAAAATGACCCTTATTGACAGGTGGCCTTTCTGTCCAGGTTGATTTCCATAGAAAGTGTTATAGTTACGAAGAAGGTCTTTATGTATACACAGGTGGCTGCTCTATACATGTGACCGCTAATACAGCCATACAGGTTTGACTGTACCGCACTTACGTTTTTGCTGGCATTGTCCGTTGTAGACAGTCGTGATTGCTGATTTGAGTAAACATGCGCTTTGACGAAGAGTGCAGTCATTGCTGAATGTTTTGAGCGAATGAGAGCAGACAGGGCTGTAGATGCGAGGGCAAGGAATGTCACATTCTGAAAATCAAAAGATTGAAATTAAAGAAAGCCATCATGCCTGTTCTGCAACGTTGAACTGTTCTTAACAAGCGCTGACTACATCAGGACTTAAAAACACCGACTTTCTATGACGCAATTTTACCTGGTCGGCAAGGTCCCTGATGGCGAACTCGGATACTGTTCCCCTGAAGACAAACTGCTACGTTCAACAGACAAAGATTTGCGTATGTTTTGTCATCTGATCCGCATATGGGCTGGTAAATCTTTGGACATGGGTAAGGCTGACACGGAGGAGCTGGAGAAAAATGAGAAAGGATATCTTTTAAATAAAGACATCAAAAGTTATATGCAGTGCAGTATATGGATGGCGGGAAACGGTATAATTTTTCCAAAATTACGCGACAGCACATTTCATCATCAGTATAGTAATAAAATCGTGGAGGGAAAACGGTGGAAGAAGAAACAATCTAAACTAATTTAGTGAATACTGCTATTCTAATCATACTCACGTCGAGGGACACTTTGCGCAAGGGAAGCGACCATGGCTAAAGTAACAATCGCCAACAATGACGCCATCTTGAAACACTTCAAAAGAAACGATTTCCACAGAAATTAAACAAAATATTACCGCAGCAGATGAAAGTCAAAGCTGAATTAACTTGAATGCCATGAACTCTTGTTTTTATAGCAAACGCAGACACGCGTTGGTACTTCACAAGTTTCGAAGTGACATCAATGAAATTTCCTGCTGCTCGCAAATTCCTCATTGGAAGGTTTACAATGTAAACACAGAACGTAAACAGACTGTATTGATTTTGAGGTTATTTACTACAGAAATAAACCACAGACAAATTTGACTAGGATGTTCTCTTATATTTCAGCCGCCAACACGAAAAAAGATCAAAGATGAAGACAATTCAAAGGCGAATTCTCTGTGTCGTAGAAATTTTTCCTCTGGCATATCTGAATTGAGCGAATGTCTCTGACGTGCTTTGACGTGAGAAAGGAAGCCAAGATTGTTCCTTTCGCGTTTGCATTGCAAAATTCAACCTGGAACTAAAAACACAGCTGTGTTGATCAGCGGATGGCGGCATCTTTGCATAACATTACCGCAGAGAGCAGCAAAAATCTGAATTGTTTGACAGTACGAAGCTGCTTCATGATAATACAGAATCGTTTTTATCAAGTAAAACAGCTTATTAAAAATGTCCCTTTAAAGTGGAAATTCTAGATAATTTTTAGATTAATTTCGAGGCTATTGTACTTATTTTACTACCATTTAATATTTGAGAATTGCAATATAATCATTGTCCATTTAAAACTTTCTAGATAATCGTAGACAAGTTTATCATCATAAAGTATTAATTTTCATGTGACATGAAAAACTAAAACAGCTAAGCGGGCTTTGTTTAGTTTAATGAAATTCTGGAATATTAAAATGCTGCAATTGTTTTACTGACTATTTGGAACGTTGCCGCGTAATTGTGACGTGAGCACGCGAGGAGAAGTATCTTACGAGCAAAGTCATTGCGTCAGACGCAGGTAACTACGTCAGACATAGCTTATCGTAAGATCCCATTTCAGTCATAATGCAACGCAAAAGACGAAAGTTTCGGCAATGGACCAAGCGCAGTCCCAATGCATGACGGGATACAAATGTTTTTAGGCACGTGGTTTTGAGCTGAAATCTACAATTTTGACAGCCAAGAACCATCCATGAAATTGACCATCATTGACAGGAGTACGGCTGATTGCGTTGCAAACAAAGCATCTTTCTGACGTCTTCACCTGTGGCAGAGGTCAACTCACTTATATTATACTGACACGCAATGGGACCGCGCATTATTTATGCCCCGGGTTGGTACCGAAGAGAAGCAAAACGTTTTCAATATTTTCAACCCAACTTTCAGGTCCAAGAATAAATATTACCCAACCTCTAAAAACTACGTACGTCATATGATAAGCAAAATAACGTGGAAAGAAAAACAGACATCCAACCGGTATTAAAACATGTATCAAGTGCACTAAGTAAGTAAGAGAGCGCCATACCAGGCCTAGTTAATGACAATGAAATCAATTAATTAGCAAACTAAAGCCATGTAGTAGTCTAGTACTAGTTCTGGGTCACGTCCACATGTCCGTTTCCAGGGCTAGGGATTCGAATACAAGATGGCCGAATGACAAGATGCCTATTGCTTTGTCTCCTGACCCTCGACAATCACAAGCCACCATGATCAGCCAAAATAATTACCCAATCTTCGGTGTTGCCAAAATTTGAGTTACCCACCCCGCTTCTCTTCGGTACTAACCCGGGGCATAAACAATGAGCGGTCCCTAAATCCACAAACCACTTGCTCAGCTGCAGGATGCTGGAAAGTGTCAACCCTCCCTCAACACGAAAACAGAACAGATATTACATCCTTAATTTTATTGTCATAATCGACTCGTAGTCGTGACAACAACATTAGCCAAACGCAGTTCCGAGGCATCTCGGCGTGTCACCATTGCTTTGTTCAAAGCACATTCGACCGTACTCTGATCAATGCGAGTCAATTTCATGCCAATTGTTCTTGACTGTCAAAATTGTCGATTCCAGCTCAATATCACGTGCCTGGAAATATCCGAATCTCCATTGGAAAATGACCATCGTAGAAATGAGTACTATTGAATTCACTCCGAACAAAGCTATCTCAAATTGTCAACGCGTGTTGAGATGGAACTTGACCGCACCCCTAAATACCTCTGGGGCAGCGCTTGGCGAAATCAAACGATTCATTACTGTGCAGCTCACATTGAAGTTCTATTCTGAGACCTTGAGGAATTTTTTCATGGCCTACTCATGAGCCCCCAAAAGACTTTGCAATGAATACTGGAGTCAAGAATCACTCAATAGTTCATAAAAATATGTATTATTTGATAACACGTGGGAAGACATATCCTAGTTTTGCAAACCTCGAGTATATGCGTCCTAGTAAAAGTAAACAAATAGAGTGTTATTTTGAATAAAGTTGCATGCGTCCAAATGAAAAGTTCAGTCCTTCCATCTAAGCACTAAAACGTGGATGGACACTACGGTTATAGCTTCTTAAATCTTTGTCAAAATCAAAGCGTAATAAAAGCGTCTAATTATACATGATATGAAAATGGACGACGTTTCCATGGTTATCAATGGCAAGGGATGTCTCCAAAGAGGGCATCCCCTTTTGTTCTGTATTATCAATAGCGTTTCGTGCATAAAAGGTAGAATTTCCTATCGTTGCCTAGATTAAAAGACATCAGTTTTGGGAGACAGTCGGAAGAAAGTCGCGCCGTACTCGCATTCTCTTCGCTCAGTTGTCGGGTTGGCGAGTTTACACCGTTGTTGCACTATCATCGTCGTTCTTTGCCACGAGAGTGCAATTTCGATACGAGTTTGCGCTTGACGAGCTCGTCGAAGGCTCGTAAAACGTGGTTCCTTTACCCGTGTCCAGCGTTTCTCCCGACGCTGGAGCAGCAAGAGAGTATAGACTGCCAACAAATTGGATTTGATTTTTCGACGACATAGCTTGATTATCGGACGATTGAAGTAAGGGAATGAGGAACATGAGCAAGACTCCGGCTGTGATGACGAAGCCAGCGACGAAGAAAGCGGTCTCGTAACTTGAAGAAGCATCGTACAGCCAACCTACAATACGAAGAAAACGATTGAGGCCAACCAGCAACAAAGTACGAATCAACACTACCCAATGGACTGTAGTTCTTATAAAAAACAAACGCTATCTAACTTTAACATATTTACACTCTATACAACAGCCACTTGCCAGTGGTGGTCACGAAGTGAAAGTCCCCAACGACTGGCCGTTATAAACAGGTTTTATCGCAGTCTGCTTTTGGATTTGAATAATCGACCGCTTTGGACAGGTGGTCGGTCAAAGGAGGTGGTGCCCAATGATAAATTAACAAGACTGACAAGGAAAGTAAATCAGAGAACATTTGGCTTTCACGCATGCAACAGTCAACTATCCAATCAAAATCGAGCATGTTCTGTGGCTTCCCATTCTACTGGTGCTGTAGATTATCAAGCAAGAGCACTCACCCGCCAATGGCGGTCCTAGCATCGCTGGACAGGACAGCACCATGAAGACTGTGCCGAGCGCACGCGCAGTACGCCGAGGACCGACGATGTCTTTGGTGACAAGTGGAATCAACATGATGTAAGCAGCCTCGAAGAAGCCAAATCCTACGACTACCGACACGAGGCTGGCGTACGTGGTCGAGACTGGGATCAGCGTCATACAGAGGCTCATGCATAACATCGAGCACTGATAAATGACGCGTTTGTTTAAGAATGGCAGATCAGCCACTTTGCCAATGATTAACTTCCCAGCAGTCGATGAAATCGAAAGGTAACTGATCAAAAGCGATGCCTTCGAATTGGATATCCCAAGCATGGAGGCCTGGCTGACCTGTCGAGAGACAAACAACGAACGATCTTAGACGTCATGATGCCGCAGTTCAGGAAAGAAATAAAGGGTCGGGGATGGGAAGAAGCGCCAAAAGATGCATCGACCAACGACAATCAAGTCCTTGTCAACAGATAAAAATTACATAATTATCATCACGATCGTCCTCCATTTCAGAACATTGTAATAATTACGCAAGCGATCGGAGAGAAAACACAGGATTTGATGTGAAATTAGCCGGTACTTACGATGTGAACGAAGGGTACAAAATATCCCAGCATGCTAAGCGCCACGGCAGATACCCACACGATGAAGGCTGGCTCCTTCCACACGGACCTTGTCTGCTGCGAGCATCGTCGATGTCTCGCTTGGCGTGGTGATGTCTCGTCCAAAACATCGCCTGGGGATTGAGCCAGTCGATATCTCTCTTTGACGGGACGGAATGTCGCAGCGCAGGGGACACAGATAATGTGAACGAAGGCGAGTAAACGCAGGCAATTCACGATACCAGTTTTGTCGACGGCGAGCTGCGCCAACGGGCTGATCGCGATCGTTCCAAAGCCACTACCCGACGTCACGATACCGTTCACCATAGCCAGGCGCTTGTTGAAGTACGGCATCAATGTGATCAGTGTTGGGAAATAGCACAAAGACGCCCCGAGCCCCCATGTCAGACCATACGTCACAAACAGGGTCTCCAAGTTGGTGGCAAACGAAGAGACGAACAAGCCAAATATGCAGAGGAATGACCCCATTACGGCAACAGCACGGCAGCTGTACTTTTCACAGAGGGATGTTGTGAGGGGACCACAGAGAAACATCACGCCAACACCAAGCGAACCAACCCACGCTGAAAACAAAAACAATGCAAAACAGTTAGATAAGCAAAAAAAGTAAAAAATAAATAAAAAATAAGCAGAAATAAATATAAAAGTAAAATGCAAAAATTATGAAATAAAATTATCAAAGTAGAAGCAAGCCAAAGTGGTGTCAGGAAGAATTGAAAACAATATTTGAACAGCTATTAAGAAAATCAAATATTCAATTTCAAACAGTTTACTTATAGTACTTTTTGCTGGAACTCAAATTACTTTGTGTACAGTATGCCCTCGATCGAACTAATCATATTTTTACGCTGTGCGCCTGCAATATCGCCATCATCATCAATCTATTTAGAATCCTTTCAGAAATGCATCTGTTTTTCGCGGACTTCCAGTTTTGTGCCCCGTCATTGGGTTCTAGGCCTAGTGTTCCGATTTTGAGCTTCTTGTTCCGATTTTATGTTTTGTGATTCCGATTTGAGTTTTGTGTTCCGATTTTGAGTTCCATGTTCCGATTTTATGTTTTGTGTTCCAATTTTGAATTTTGTGTTCCGATTTTGATCTTTGTGTTCCAAGGTCGAGTTTTGTGTTCTGATTTCGTGTTTGCAGCAGGAGGGCGGAGAAAAACTACAAGCGACGGAATCGCACAGCAGAAATTAATTCAATGAAGTAACATCACGAGTTTAGTTCGAGGTGATCACGTTTTTGCCCCAAAATAGAACGTCAGCATTTCTTCAAGGTTAGAATTTTGACGCTACTGCTAAATTAGAATCACGTTTATTGACGTTCTAGCTCAAATTTGTATATTATTCTTCAAGACGCATAAACAATCAAGAACATATAAAATCGAAAAGAAGACTGCTGCTTCGAATAAACCAGTTGGTCTATCTACATGGCTGGGTGTGACTAAAATTTACTGGATTTTTGACTGAATGAACGACGAAAATAGTTTATTTTGTGGTCAATAATGCCAACGGTTCTTCCATGCAAATAGAAAAAGTAAAATATTAACTTTAAATCATTTGTTTCACTATAAAACCGTCTCCTGTATCCTTGAAAATGAGTTTGTGCATGGTTTTCATCGCGATTCTTTGAGGTGCCAAGTTTGCCAGACTATCGCTAGAGCGTCACATGAAATTCAACCAAAACTTGCGATCTGAAAAGTTCGGCGTTTCAGACAGTTCAACTCTTTCAGCATATCATAATTTGCACCTAATATTTTACAATGTAAGAACCAACACGGTATTTTTTAAAGAGCCAGCATCTTCCTCGATTCAGGACGTGATTCAGGACAAGAAGAGTCCTCTTTAAAAGCGCAATCGGTTAGACGGCAACTCAATAGTTCATTCAAATGATTAATTATTCAAGACGTTATTAGCATACAGGTGAGGAATCCGATTGCGGGTATTGAGTAGAAATACTCGCAATGCCATTGGTCAGATTATCGCCGAATGGACGGAAGAGATTTTGGAAGTTGCCCTGTTTTGCAAAATTTAACCTACGCCGACGAACAAGGCCAAAATATTTCAAATTAATCCCTTTTAACGTAGACCCGATGGTCACGTTGCGAAAGACATGGTTCATTCTGATAGGTTTACGAACGCGGTTTTCCAGTGAAATCACTAGTATTTTTGTGCACGTGAGTCGATCGTTAGTCTTCACTTCCGACGAACGTCGAACAAAAGATGTCGTCATCTCAAAATATGTAAACAGAAGATTCGAACTCACCTGTTTCACCTTTCGATCGGTTAAATTTGCCAACCAGAGCAGCGAAAAGTACACCAGAAGAATTCAAAAGTCCGATAACCACAAATTGTATGATGAAAGCCGACAAGACCACGACCCACCCCCAGCCCCCGTCAGGATGGGTTTCCTGAGGGGGCAGAGCATTTTCTTCTGAGTTTTGAGTCTTTCGGCATGCTCCTTCCTCCATAACAGGCTGATGCAACCGGTTTAACGCGCAATTCAGGCAGAATACACGGTAGAAAGATTATTGCCAAGCAAAGGAGAGCGCTCAGCCAAATTAGCTCCAGGCTGCAATGTCGGCAACAGCAGTTTTCCCTGCATCCGAAGTCGCGTTGGCTTTGTGGTCCGATGCGGCGTTCCTATGACAGGAAGTCAATCGAATTAACGAATGGTAATCGATGTCTGGTTGGTTGCCATGACGATAATGGTGCACGTGGAAGGCCCAAACTAAACTGTAAACTTTCAACTTTTTCAGATTTTATTGCGAAATTTAAACCCGTGAAAGGTTACACTGGCTTCGACCCGCAGGAGAACACAAGTCTGAATAATCGATTTCCCTTGCTGATGAAATCGAAGAATTTGAAATTTGAGATGCGTCTAAAACCACATACCTATGGCATTTCTGAAGCTGTGCAATTTTTACTGCAAACAGTTCAAATCTATTTTGAATGAACGCTTAATGGCAATAAAGCTTGCGCGTGGGAATACCACACTTGACCAAACGAGAAAAGAGAAACCAGAAAATTTACACTCGCATTATAATGGGAGTAATTATAAATACAAGGCCAGTACAAAAGA